>VZUI01078435.1:0-32660 GCA_013401135.1 Cettia cetti
GGCTGCAGGGAGGAACAAGAAGGATGGGACCTGACAGCCTGGAGCTGGGACTGGACAATTCAACCCCAATGTGCAAACGGACCAAAACTGATCAAAGTGTGAGACCTCGTGACTGTTTGTCCATTTTGTGACCATTTTGTGCCCATTTTGTGTCCATTTTGTGCCCATTTTGGGTCCACCTTGGGTGCAGCCCTGGCCAGGCTCTTGTCCTGCCCAAGGTGTGCCCTAAAGGCCTTTCAATAAATCCCTGTTTTATTCTCCAGCTCTGTGCAGTCTCTGCTCCAGGTTTTCAGCCCTCCCAAAGCATCAAGGCACAGGGTGACAGCATGAGGGCTATGGGGCAGCCCCAGGCAGGGAGCAGAGCCTGGCACCAGGGCTGGCAAAGGGGGTGAGGTGACACTTCCTGAGACCCCCAGCACGGGAAAGAGGAGACAACAGAGAGGAAATGCCATCAATCCATAGAAATATCTCCAAGGAGTGGAAGGGTGGTGCCAGGCTCTCCCAGGGGTGCCCAGGGACAGGATGAGGAGCAATGAACATAAACTAAACAGAAGCTCCACCCCAACATCAGGACAAACCTTTTTTGGAGGGTGGCAGAGCTCAGGAACAGCTCCGGGGAGGGCGTGGATCTCCCTGTGTGGAGACATCCCAAACCCACCTTCTGTGTCACCCACGGTTTGTGCAATCCCCAAGCACAGAAGTGCCACTAGCCCTGGTGGCCCTGCACACACAGCCCCTGGCCCTGTCCCCTCCCTGGCCCAGGACAGCTCCAGGTGGCTGCTGCTCCAGAGGCAGGCTGGGACACCACACCCAGCACAGGGGCTCTGTCACTCAGGGAAGTCCCTTGGGAAGGTTTCTGCCTGGGAAGATGAATGTTTCGAGGAACAAACCCCTCAGCATCCGTTCCCAGCTCACAGTGACTCCTCAGCCCTGCTCAGAGGCAGCTCTGGAGCAAACCAAGCTGCTCACTGGGCTCCAGACCTCAGGCTGCCCTCAGGGAAAGAGCAGAACAAACATCACAAAAAAACAATCCAGAATTCAGCGTTAAACATCAGGCTGCATCCTGGGAAGATCTTTGTTCAGGAAAGGAGCTGAGTCCTGAGGATGATGATGATGATGAAGGGCATTCTCCTGGGATGCAGCACACACAGAGGGCTGGGACTCATCCCCCTCCATCCACAGGTCCAGAGTCTGTCCCAGCAGGGACAAAGAGCCAAAGAGAAACGTCCCAAAATTCAGCTGCGGGCACACGAGGCCTGAGCAGGGCCCTGTCTGCTGGTGTCCCCTGGTTCTGGGGACCAGCAGCACACCTGGCACCCCAGATGGGTACAACAGGGGATGTGCTCCTATGGGATTCCATCCTTATGGGGATAAAAAGCTCTTGGGGGCCCCCGGCTCCCCACAGCCCCCGTACCTGAGCACAGCCCCCTGCCCTGGGGCAGTTTCAACCAAGCTGTGCTTGGGGCAAACACCCTTCAAATCCTGCCTTTATTTCTCAGCTCTCCAGACCATGCCAGGCTCATGAAGCAAGGTCCAAACCTTGTAATTTTGTAAAATTTAGGACTCTGGCAGATTTTTCTGCAGCCTGAGTGGAAACCTGGGCTAAGGCCTGTGCCATCTCCTCTGCCCGCCCTACAAAATACACCTGAAACCCTGAAACACTAAGTTTGCTGCCTGTCTGGAGGCCTTGGATGTTCTGCAGTGACCAGGCAGGGCAGGGTGCACCTCTGGGGTTGGACATTTCAGGTGGCACTGCACCAAGGAAGCACTGAATTACATAAAAGAAATTTCCCAGAGAAATCCACCTTAAATACGTTTAGGTTTTTTTAGAACTGGATGCCAGCTTTATGTTAATACCCAACTTTATAATTATGCAAGTACAGCTATGGCTCCTCAGTTACCAGTCGTGGCCCACCACCAAAAGTGCTTTTTGCTGTCCAACTATCACTTATTTCTACTTTTAAAGCATTCACAACCAAATTCACTGAATCTGGCTTTCTGAGTGTGCAGGCCAGTGGTGTGGGGCAGCTCAGGTGGGACTGAGGTGTTCTGAGACTGGGCTCTATAAATCCAGTGCCAAAAATCATTGATAAATCTTTAAAAAAAATAAAAATCCAGAACCAAAACTAAATCCAAAGCATTTCGTGCACCAGTGTATTCAATATTCCCCTTTCACTGACAAAAGCTGAACAGTGTCACAAGCCTTAAAGAATTTTGTTTGCTTGTTTTTCCAAACTAATAAAACACCAATAGCTCTGGCTAAACTCATCCAGAACATATTGAGGTCAAATTAACAAAAGGAAAAGCCCCTGAGCTCAGGCAAACAGCAATAATGCCTGGTTGGAGAAGGGGAAATCACATTTTTATATGAAAAGTCCATCTGTAAGCAATTGGGCTAATGCTTTAAAGATGATCAGCTCAGGCTTTTGGAGTCAAACAGGAAAACAACCCAAAATCTTATCAGGAAAGAGATTTTTCAACCTGAAAACAGATTCTGACAAAATGTCAAAGGCCCAGATTTAGGTTCTGCCAAAAGAGGCTTTAACAAGACCCAGTTTGAAGAGAAATGCTGAGTTCAGTTACCTTTGAACCTCACGTAACAGCTGCAGGGAGTGCTGAAATCCAACCCCAAACAAGCGCTGAGGGGGAGCCCAAAGGAAACTGAAATTAAATATTGCCAAGTCTCATCCTCACCCCACATGTGAACAGAGTGAGCCCAACACCAACACGGGGCAGGTGTTCCACCAAAGATAGAAAAACCCCAAAAACGGAGCCTGCAAATGTTCCCTGGACAATCCAGAGCCACCCACTGAGAGCAGGAACCATCCCAGAGGCAGGAAATATCCTGGCCTGCTGCTGGGAGGTTTCAGGAGGTTTTGGTGGGAGGGGGATGTAAAGAAACAGAAGGAAAAAAAAAAAATCAAGTTTGGTGAAAATGTATTTCAGCATTAATTACCATTTCACTCAGTTCTGATCTTCCCTTTTCCCAAACTATTTATGCTCAACTTTGACATTAAAATTTCATTGGGTTTGCTCAGATCTACTTTATTTAGCAATGTTTAATTAGAGTTTTGAGAGCATACATATATATATTAAAAATTCAGAACTACCCTAAACTGAAATAATATTTCATGACAAAATGTGGGGTTTTAACTTTTTTTTTTCTTTAAGTGCAAGCTTTTTCCTGATTTTCCAGAATTATCAGTACACCAAGAATCCTGTGGTATCCTTGGCTCTCGTGGACAACCCAGGCTCTCTCCCACTCGTTCCACTGAAGGGATGAAATCACAGGAAAGTTCTTTGCAATTATTCAACAAGACAAAAAATCAGTAATTAGGTCATGCCTTTCAGAGAGGATTAATGAAAACATTTTACATGTGCAAAATGAGTTTTAAATGCCAGTGTGCTCCACAATTATTTATCCGGCTGGGTTTGCTCATGCAAAGGTTCTGTCCTGGCGATGTGTCCCACGTTACAGCCACAGCCCTTCAGAGAGTGTAAAATCTCCAGCACGCACAAATGATGTTTGCCAGCAGCCGAATCCTCTCGGTGGCAACACATTTCAGGAAATATCGGCGGGGAGAGGAGGGAAAATCAGGGGTAACCTTTCAGGATGGACAGCTTTGCTCCCGTTCATCTCCCTGCTCGTGGAGTTTCCCGGGGGGCGGCTATTCCGGATTATCGGCCGGGTCACAGCCTTTCCCGTGCTCCGGGTTTGTTGGCTGCTTTCACGCTATTTCGGATGATTTGGGGAATTTGCACCGACCCGGCCCTCGGGGCGCGCCGCGGCTCCGCTGCTTGGCCGACACCGCCACCTAATGCTGGGCTGCTCCCGGGAACGGACACCGGGAACACCGGGAGAGCCGAATATCGGGAACGCTGAACACCGGGAGAGCCGAATATCGGGAATGTGAACATCGGGAATACCGAATATCGGGAGTGCCGAACACCAGGAACGCTGAACATCGGGAGTGCCGCTCCAGAGCCCTGCCCGGGCACCGGGAATGCTGCTCCCAGAGCCCTCCCCCGTCCCTGGAGCACCCGGTGCCCCCTGAGCCTGGGATGCTCTCGGGATGCAGCACACACGGGAACCTGTCCCCATCTCCCAGCGGCTCAGGGACATTTGAGTGGTTAAAACAAGCCAGGGGAGCGGCTGGAGGCTGCAGGATGGAGTTCTGCCTGCCGGGAAAAGACATGAACAGAGGGGAAGCAAAGGGGGAAAACTTCTGGAGAGGGAATATTATTCCCAAAATCCAGATTTCCCTTCCTGCAGAAAGAGCTGGGGTGGATTGGGATGCTTTGATTTCATACACACAGGAGGATAAAAAGCTGCTGTGGCTGCCTGAGACAGCCCAGACAGGACTGATCACACAGCGAGGGATAATCTGGGAGGACACCTCGGCTTTCCCTTGGATCTTCCAGGAGGAGAAGCCTGAAACCAGAGCATCCTGTGCTTTGCAATGCCACGCTCATCCCAGCAGCCTCCTCCAAGGAATTCTGCTCCAGCTGCTCCCCTAACTCCTGATTTTTGCCATATTTCACACCTTACCCAATGCTGGGCTCTGGGTCCACCAAGAAAGAACTCCGAACTAAATAAGGTTTATCAGACACGTGACCCTCGTTCCAGATAACACGTGCCCAAATGGGCATCCTTGCAATTAGCACGTGATTACTCAATCTGCATAATTACACGTGGTAATCATGCTGCAGCATGTTTGGAACTGCCAGATCTCATTTTCCCCAGTAATCCTGGATCATATGAATATCTTCAGTAGGAACTACTACTTTAGATGTTATGAATTAATATTAAGATGAAATTGAATTAAATGTACTGATTTTAATGTCATGAATGCACTCATAACTATTTTTTTCCCCTGAGAACCATCTGCAATTTAGAGACTTGCTAATCCTAATTAAATGCACTTTTCTCAAGTGTGTGCAAATGAACAGAGAAATCTGCTCGGGAAAGCACTTGCATATTTTCCTCTTTCACAAAGGGGGAGAAGAAACTCTTTGGTGGTTTGATATTAGCTCTTCCTCCTAAGTGAGGAGTTCCTTCCTTGCAATTTCAGGGCACAGAGCAGTCAGAGATGGATCTAAAGGGGTCATTTGCTAAAACCAGAGGAGGAGGAGCCCTCAAACAAGCGTTGGTGACGCTGCGCTGAACATTCACACGGGAGTTCAGCTGTGCCTCCATCACCTCGGGCAGTGCCTGAAATCCCAATATTCTGCTTGGAGGCAGCAAACAGAGGCTGACAGCCACAGGTACCAAGCACACAGAATACTGTCCTGGTTCTTGCCTTGCCGTCAGCACGGGGAGCTGCCCTTGGAGTTTTAACCGTGCAGAGCCCACAGGGGCATCACCACCTCAGCCCCTGCCAGCACCAGGCTGGGGTGGCTGATGTGACCCCAGCCCGGGGAGCCTCAGCCTGTGGACAGGCACCCAGGGGAGGCTGCAGAGCCCACTCCCCCTCAGGAGCCCCCTCCAGCCAATGCCACCCCTCAGTCACCCCAACCCAGCCCCAGGACAGCCCAGAGCCCCTCTGTGCCCCCCAGGCACAGCCAGGACTCACCATCTCATTTCCACACCCACATTTGGAAGCTTTCACCCTCCCCAGCTTTTATTACATCAAGAACCTGGCCCAGCCTGTTCCTACAAACCAGACCCCTCATTAATGCCCCCTCATTAATGCCCTTAAATGGGGCTGGTTCACACCGAGGCTTCCATCAGGTGAATTCCCTTTCTCCCAAGGATGAGCAGCCTTGGACCTGTCTCCCCCAGATGCCTTCCAAGCTGATAATTTCAGTTTTGAGATGTCGTCAGAGGTGCTGGTGTCTGGCACCTCACAAGAGTTCCAAGAACACAACAGACCTAGAAAATTTTGCAGAACATTCATGGTTTAAAAAAACTTAATAATTTAATAGAAATTACGAAGTCTCACAAAAAAAAAAAGAATACAATGTTCCTCTCAATGTTATTATCACAAAAAATTGCATTTAATAACTCAGTTTCCTTTCTTGAGGGAAAATAACTGCAAGAAAAGAAAGCAAAAGTTTCTTCCTTATTTCAAGACAGATTTTCTGGGGAGTGACTCAGTATTTTCATGTAACTGAACATGAATTTGGATTTGGTTATTGGCAGCTTCTCCCTCTCCCCCAGCAACGTGAGGATGGTGAAAGGTCAAGTGAACATGAAATTCCAGACAACTCCTTTTAAGCCTTAAAAGCAAGACACAGAAACCAGTTTTGCAAAACACCAAGTCTATATTTACATCCACATGTAATAATATACTCAACTAAAGTGAAATACATCATAAATTAAATGAGTAATGTGTGCCTGCTGCTTGCCGACTTCCGGTCCCAACAATTAAAATAGAACAAAATGGAATGAAATAAATACATTTAAAAAAAGAAAAAAAGGAAAAAAAAAATCAACAATTTGTACCTCTATATATGCACTGTTATTTCCAAAGGAACATACAAAAACCAGTAGTATCCCAATAGTTAATACTGATGGGCAAAGTGTGGTGGTGCTGCCATGGAATGGAGTCTTCAGGTCCATTTTTCCATCCCAATCCCAAAAAAAAAGCCTTGAGGGAAACTGTACCAGCATGAAGGGAGATTAAAAACAAACAAGCCTTAGGTCTGTTTGCTGCAACACGTTAAAAAAGCAGCCCTGCCCCGTGTGGCACAGGCAGAGCAGCTCCAGCCAGGCACCCTCCAGGACAGGGAGAGAGAGATCACACACAAAAATAGATTAACCCTTTTCCAAGTGAATTCATCTTCAAAAAATAGGCTATAAAAGTGCAAAACTAGGAAAACAAAAAATCTAGGTTATGTACATATGGCTCAGCTTATGAACAGGAAAACAGGTCAATAGTGTACAATTTCCTGATACACAGCACTTCATTCCATTGCCAGATTACAGAGACATTAAAAACCAGTCCCATTTACAGGAACTAAGACAACTGGAACATCTCAAGTTGCATAATGAAAAAACAAAGAGTTGCTAGGTTTTGCTATTTTACAATTGCTGTAGGAAGGGAGAGAGAAAAATGAACAGTGCAAAATATTTAATTGTTTTGTTTTACTAAAATATATGGAAGTCAAAACCAGGTACAGAAGGAATTAAACTCTTAACTACAACTTCATGAGAAGAAACGAGGAAGGCAAGTCAAAATATGCAACAGTTCTGCTTCACTGGCTGGTAACTGGCCATCTTCCCTTTACAAAAATTAAACTGCATGTGCATTAGAAAAAACTCTTGTTGTCTTCACAAAAAAATAAAAGGAGATATTCTCCCGTTTACAGGATATTTCTCACTATTTTAAACACCCAGTAGATGCTAAAACTTGACATCAAGAAGCTTCCAAGCACAGTCAAGTAGGCTCCATCACAGCAACATCCCGTCTGAAGTCTGGAGAACCCAAATTCGTATTTCAAGGCTGCTGTTTGAGACTTTACAGCTTTGGACAAAGGTGCAAAGGAGTTTTTTTTCTCTAAATGTGACTGTGTGAAGCTCAGTACAGAACCAAACGTTTGAAACATGGAGACTATTATTGTTTCTCAAGCAAGTCCCAGGGATTTTCTGTTTGGATGGTGGCAGAGGTGTTTTTAAGCGGCTTCTCTGAAGAACAGCACCAATGCCAAGAGAAGAATCCAAGCACATTTCAGGAAATCCAAAATGTCAAGTATTGCCTCATGCTTGCATTTAAAAGCGTGCTGGAAAGAACCCCAGAGAAGCAGAGCCCTCCAGCACGTCCTGGTCCTCACCCAGCCAAGGCAGATCAATGTCAGCACCGTTGCTTTAACGTTCACAACATCTATAAACCGGACACTTTCAGACAGTTTATTTGGAACTTGTTTTAAAAAAAACTAACATAGTTCAACAGGGAAAAAAAACAAACCAACAGATGAGAAACTTTCACTTTTATGAAAAAGGAGCATTACGCCAACAGGATTTTCAACTTCAATATTTACAGTTTACCTGAGGTGCAACGATATATAATCTTTCCAAGAGAAACTCTTCAGCAGCGCTCAAGTATGTAAAAATAGAACTCCTACCTAATATTTGGTCAATTAATTCTAATGAAAAATACTCAAAAGTCAAGGTCAAGATATACATTCTCCACACACCTTCATAACCCAACTGTTTAGACTACTTTGTATGGCTATTTGGTACAAAATGTTAAAAGAACCAGGATTATAAAACTGTAGTGTTTCTATATACAGTACAATCACAGCTTAGTTCAGTAGCTTTCACCATTTTCTCTTCCTCAGGGGATGAACTGCAGGTGTAACTGCATGGAATATGCACTTGTGTCCTCAGACCTGGGGGAAAAAGAGGGGAATAAATATTAAGTTTGTGGTATACAGCTCTAAAATAGGACAGCACACGTTTTGCTCTGAGGATTGTTGTTATAACAAAGAGAATTCCAATCCTTGCTGAAGAATTGATACTGCCATGGAAGTCTGGATTGCCAGCTTTTATCTGGCAAATAAAGTCTGCTCTGGAAGATGCTCAGCCCCAAGAATAATTTCAGGCATGAAATCAAGTCAACAACACAACCAGACACATCTATGCTTAGGAGGGGGACAATAAGAGCAGTAAGATTAGAACGATACCAAGAAATAAAAGTGTTTTAAAAGCTGGCAACTCAATGTCAGACAGCTCTGCTCCCAAAATCTTTCCATAAAATCACGTGTGCTGGCCCAGGCGCTACAGCATTCTGGAAATAGTCCTGAAGTATTCCCCTTAAGAGGGAAATAATCCCTAGCTCTGGGTTAGAGAAAGGCAATCAGATCTCTTTATTCCAGCCCTACAGAGCCCTTCTGTGCTGGGCTGTGAAGGGTGTTTAGGTCTCAGCGCCAGCTGCAGCACTGAGGAGATGAACCCACAGCACCAGGGCTCAGCTTTCACCCGACCTCCTTCCCCAGGAGGGCACAGCCTCCATAACAGGGTTATCCCAGAGAATTACCTCTGGATCACAAAGACCAGCTGCCCAGGAGCTGGCAGGAAGCTCTCCCTTCCCTCTGGACTCACCCAGCCCAGAGCTGTGGTTTGAGGAGTCCTGGGTGCTCAGCAGGGGCAGAATGAGCAGGGTCTGCATCCTCAGGAGGGCCCCAGGAGCCAGCACTGCCACGGGCACCTGCTCTCACTTCTGCACATCTCGCTCTGCCACCCTCAAGGACTGACTGAGCTCCCACTTCCTGACTGCACTGAACACTTCCCACTGGAATTACAACCCATTAATGTATTTATCTACACTTACCCTCCCATTTCTCTTCAGAAAGGCACATCCTGTACCTACCAAACAAACCATTACCACTACTGCAAACACTCAGCGCTGCCACCCCAGCATTTGGTGATTTTATAAGCAGGAACTTTTTCTCTTTTCAGGCTCAGACTTTCACAGGCTCTCCTGAGCTGTGCAGGAAGCTTTAATGCCACCAGCACAATGCAACATTTAAGCCTCAATTAGCTCAGAAGGTTTGTTTACCATTCTGGAGTGATTCAGTTCTTCTTGTCACTGGGTCTGAAGGGTGTGTTCCCCACGAAGGGCTCGAAACTTCTCTTCTGCAGCAGATTGCTGGGGAGGTGTTGGTATGATGACACTGATCTCTTTCCTGGGAAAGAAGTCATTGAAGGGAGTTAGAATTATTTCCTGCTACTCTCAGGTCCATGTCAGCATCCAGAATCCAAAATACCTTGATAAATCATCTCAGTCAGCCCTCAAAAATATAGATATTCCTCGATATCCCTATTATATGAAATTCAGGATCCAGAATAAATACAAGGTGAACGAAAAGATAATTTAACAACTTTGTGCTAAGTTTTATCCAAGTGATGTCCAGCTCCAAATTCTACTCATTTTATTTGCAAGAAAGAAATGTCTTTGCTTAACTCATCCCACAGCAGAGGCCTCACCTAACGAGGCATAAGTGCTGCACCCTTAATGCCTAATTCAGTTCCTGGATTTGTTTGAAAATTGAATTTTTCAATGAGTATTTGAGAGGGAAACTTGGGATATTTCATTGCTGCCATTATGGATTACATGGAACTCACGACACTTTAAAGAGTGTTAGCACACATTTACTTGCAGACCTTTGTTAAGCAATTCTCAGTCTAGCACACAGGTAGTTTCATGTTTATCTGAGACCATTAATTCAGATTTATATATGTGAAATCAATGCCTGTTCCATATTAAGTCATACTAGCTTAGGCAAGCAGTCAAAAACACTTCATAAAATTAAGGCAAAAAGTCCAGAATCATTACTCCCACAGGATCCAAAAAGCCCAACTGCCATCCATATCCCATGAAAGCTTCCAGTGCAGCATTGAAAAAAAAAAAAAACCAAAAAGAACCAACCTCGCGAGCTTTAATTAAATTAAAATGGCACAGCTAAATTAATATTTCAACAGAATCCATGGAGCCATTGGAGTGTGTCACGAGCAATTGTCTTTAATTTGCAGCCTCTGCCAAATCAATCAGCCAACAGGTTATCCTTGCTAACATGTTGCCATTGCAAAGGCAACTAATTTGAGAATAACACAAACTGAGTGGTTTCAGAATGTTTCTGTCTCTTCAGGGCAACACGGGATGGCAAAGCTTACAAGCAATAAGGGAAGGCATCGTGCTTTAATCAAGTTTGCCAAGTGGAACATATTCTCCTGACAACTTGATCCAGCATTTACCATGCGACAGAACACGTTCTGGGCACCTTGAGGATGTTGCCACGAGGCACAGCAGCCCTTAGAAAAAGGTTTTGACATCGGGGTTTATAAAATCAGCAGGGTTCAAGAGGAAGGGAGGGCAGAAAGCTGCAGGTCTGCACCTGCACAGCTCTGCAGATGGTATCACACTACCCAGCTCCGAGGAGCTCAAGTCTAGAGAAACTGTCGTGTTTCACATTTATAACGAAAAACAAAAAGAATTGAAAGAAACTTTTATCTTTGCTCTCCACCCACAATAAAATTCTAACACTGAGAGGCTGCTTGGCTGTTACCCTGTACCCTTCTCAATAACTCAAGGTTTGGGTTGGGTACTTCTAAGCAAATTGGTTGAAAAACCAAGAAATTAACCTTACAACCCTACATCTTTCTGCCCAGGGCTTTTACAGACGCTGCTACAAACCCCAGCAGAGAGGGGCTTCTTTCACAGTCTTTCCAATGGAGGTCACAGCCATAAAAAGTTGCTTTTCTCCTCCTGAGCCAGCATCAGGTGATGAACAATGAAATCCTCATTTCCATGACAACAATGCTGTCAAATTAGCTGCAGCCACAGTTCTGAGAGCTCCAAGTAACAAAACCCAGTGGAAAGCTCTTGACTGCAGGGCAGTGTCTCCAGGCTGGCACCAAGGAAAAGGAAGCAAAGCCCAGCACTGAGATTTCTCTGGCACAGGTGGAGCTTCCAAAGGAAGAACCAGGTGGATTCTATGAAGTCATTGTTTAAAAATAGAGCTGCTCCTTGCAGCCTGCCCTGGCTCACTGTTGACACTTCCCCATCCCTCCAAACCCTCACTGATCCCTCTCTGCACCTCATCCTCTCACACCACCAGGAATCAAAGCACAGCAACAACTTTTGTGCAGAACCCAGGGTCCATTTTGCATTTCTCACAGAAATTGAGGGTACACAAGAATAAAACCAGGAACGAGCCCCATTTCCACACCCCTCCAGTGACTCAGCTGTGGTGCTTTTCCTTCTCCACTCCCTGCCCAGCCTGGACACAGAACTGTGACACTTTCCCTCACCTTTCCCTATAACCCACCAGGCAATCCTGCATATTTACATATAGATAAAAATTACTTATATGTGATATATTTTTGAAGCCCACAACCTTAAAGCAAGCAAACAAAAACCAGAGCAAAATGAGCAAATACTTTTTTTTTTTTTTTTCCCTCATAACTAAATGTGGATTCAGTATTTGCAGTTTGCTCTGACCTGAGGAACACACCCCGGGCTTGTTACCATCCAAGACCACTTCAGAGTAGCAACTTTACTGCTTCCAGAGAACGGGAGCATTCAGAGTTCAGGAACTTCACAGACTTTAAGACTACGCAGCCAACACAGGCTATTCATTTTTATAATGGGATCTCCGTCTCAAAATTCAAAGTCCTGTATTTGTAGCTAAGTCCATGCTGACCTCAGCTTCAAGTCATAAATACCACCTTCTACAAATAGTCAGACAACTGCTTCAATATCACCCAGCACCTTTTAATCTTGGCCTCCTGCTGACTTCTGAAAATGTTGATCAAGGACAAAACACAGAAAGCAAGTATTTTGTAGAAGTACCAGAGTTCTCCCAATACATCACAAATCATTTATCTCTGCTAGGCCCAGAACTTTCCACAGAGTATTACTACACCATAATTAGAATAGCAGAAATCTGTTGTCTTGATTTAATAAAGTATTCTGTTCCTACTAAAAGTTAAATATTAAAAAAACCCCATTGAAGAGCAGAAGTCTAAGATTTAAATCAGTTTTATGATCTGAAATACATCCTTTTCTGCTCTTGAAGGGAACTATTGTCTATGGTAGCTTTTTTTTTTTTTTGTAAAAAGTTTATTAATATTCCAGATGGTCAAAGACTTCTGGCACATTAAGCAGAAAGGCTCATTCCATATCCTGGATTAGTCAACATGTCTGGAGTGGTCTGATGAGCAAACAATACATGTTTGCCATCAGAAACCCATGGCAGAGGGAAAGGGAGACCCTGAGGAACTTCAGATCCCTCTTTAAAATTCAGCCCTTCCATACCTAATTCCCCAAGCCAGGAGTTTGCTGAACCTGAATCTTAAGTTTAAAACCCAAGCACTGACTGGAGTTGGTGAAATGCGAGGCACAGCTGCGATTTCAGCATTACAAGGTGGGCACACTCTCATTTATATCCCACTCCCCTCCCTGTGCAGGTGTCAGCAGGAAGGAGGGACTGTACCTTCTCCTGTCGAGCTGGTGACTTGGCCATTGCCAGATCCACAAGAGGCATAGAGTGATCCAGAGCTGTATGGCTCGTAAGGTTTGAGAGCAGTCAATACATTGGGAGGATCAACATCATCTGCACTGAGGAGCCCTTGTTTGCTTGGCAGGGCAGAGGGGGCGGGCTTGGTGCGAGGGTATTCCTGAGGTAGCAGATTTGCATATCTGTTTGCAACACGGAATCTGCTCATTTCGTATCTCCTGTAATTAGCCAGGGGAGTGTCCAGGTGCTCCACAGCCACCACAGAGGCCTTCATCCGTTTGGAGGAGCTTTCTCCATAGTCCAGAGTTGCGTTGCTCCCAGATTTACTACAGAGATAGTCTCTCCCTCGGTGGCAGGCCCAGCCAGGTTCATTGAGGTGAGACTCCAGAACCCCATTCATGCTGCTGCTGATCAGACCAGACTGAGTCACTGGGGCACCCAGAGCTCTGATTTTAGATTCAGATCTTTTTACTCTGTCCAGTACTGGAGAGATACTGGAACTGGAGTGCACTTCTTGCTGAGGTTGTCTGTAGTTGTTTGCCTGAGCTCCAATATTATTTTGTTGTTTATGAAACTTGAGGTTACTCGGGGCTGTGCTGCTCGACTCGCTCACAGAGAAGAGAGGGGCTTTGCTCTGTGGAGGGGCACACTGCTTGGCTTTCCCTGCCTGCAGAGGTTTTTGCTGTGGATTTGTGGAAGCCTTGTTTTTATTGGGATGCAGAGGCAGAGGAGGCACATCCTTGCCCAGCAGGGCCGGGGGGCAGCCTGTGCGCCGAGCCTTGGCCACGGCCTTGCTCCTGTAGCCGTTCTTGTTAACCGTGTCAGGGTTGTACTTGTGCATCAGCCTCTGGTGCATCATGAGGACCTCGGGGTAAAATGTCCTGTAGGTACAGAAGGGGCAGGTGCTGGGGGCCAGCAGGCCTCTGCCTGCAACCACTGAGCATTCCTGGGAAGGCTTACTGGATAAGTCCAAGGGCTGCTCGTGACAGTCCACGACAGGTCTACGTTTGTAGTTCTCAGTGCATTCTTGCATACTGTTCACATTTTTCCCACCAATAAAAGCACAGATATACTGGACATCATCTTCCTCTGATGTTACAGAAACTTTTCTCTCTCTTTTAGGCTGAGCTTCCTTGGTTTCCTTCTCAGCCTTTAGTTTTTCGGGGTAAAGAGCAGGCACGTTTTCAGGTATTTGATTCAAACTGCTACAAACAGAACCTTTGTTCGATTCCCTGGAATTGTTCTTTACTTTTAAAAAGACCGTGCTGCCTATTGCATTGCTCAAGGACAGAACTTCCTTTTGCTGCTTGGCAGGTGGGCAGCTCTCAGCATCTTTGGCACCATCAAAAAGCCTCTTCAGATTTTTGGTTTCTGGAGCAGCATCAGCAGCCAGCGACAGCGCGGTCTCCTGACCCCGCAGGGAGCCTTTGCTGTCACCCTTCCCATCAGCTGCGCCGTCACCGTGCCTGTCCTTGTGGTGTCTCTCTAAATGATACCTCAGGGAAGTTTTCTGGGCTGCTGCATACTCACAGAATTCACATTTGTACGGCTTTTCACCTGCAACACACATTTATCAGTAAATAACTCTGAGATTTGAAGGCTCGATCACAAACGCAAGGGAATACTGTGGACTCTAAAACACTAAAACTGACTTTTCTCTCCCCTTCTGCACACTCCTAAGTCCCAAACTCACCTAAAACATTTAAACCACAGTTTCCTAATGCTTTTACTAACTACAGTGACATCTTCTGGCTGTGCTGGGATGTCTCCACACGCTGGCTACGGATGGAGATGGGAGCTGACAACGAGTTTGGCAGAGATAAGCAAGGAGGGGAACTCTGGGTCAAACCCAACAAGCTGCAGCCCTTGATGATCCCACAAGTGTCCTATTCCCAACACAAATGGGACAACTCAGCTGCAGACAGAGCTGCTTCCCAACAACACACAGGCACGAGTAGGAAGGGTTTGTCTGGCTGTGCAAAACAAGGAGCTGAGTTGAAAAAGAGACTCAGCTTTTCCCCAGGTTGTCTGCAGCTGGCAGACAACCAACTTAACACTTGAGAAATTGGCTGGGTTTTAAATTAAAACCAAACCCTCAACTTTTACTAGACTGCTAAAAGTAGGGGAAAAAAACCCCATTAATATATATGGTTTTAACAATGCTTAATGTAATTAGCATTATTCAAAAAACATGTATAGTTCTGTAAATAATTCAAATACATTTTAATTGCAATTATCTAATTTTGTTTTGAATTAGAGAAAACTTTGTTCTTAATATCATTAATTTTGAAGGCAGATTCTGTTTTCCATAAGCAAAATCAAGCATTCTATCCAAGTGGACTCAGCAGATTTCCCTTCCCACCCTGAAAGGTGCAGCCCTCGTTTACCTGTATGAGTTCTGAGATGAATATTGAGGTAATAATTGGAGCGAAAATACTTTCCACAGTAGCTGCATTCTCTGGAGGTTCCAAGGGTTTTAACTTTTGTTCTTTCCAAACTGTCTTCATTTTTATCTTTGGGAGAAAATACAGGCACATTATGAAGAGCAAATGCTAATCTGCAGTCTTGGTTAAAACAGGAACTTTTTAATAAAGATAAACATTAAATTATGAACTGCTGTCAAATTCTACACTCTGCAAGTAGCTATTGCTCTGTTTTGCTGCACTCTGAGAAACAACGAGCACAAGAATTAAAAAAGGTTTCTGTCCAGAACACTGTGGTTTGTGACAGCGACCAAGAAGCTCAGAGAACAAACAAGATGCAAAGAAGAAACAAAAGTTCTTACCGACCAACAGGACCTTGATGGGAAATGGCCCATCTCAAATACACAGGCTATGAACTGTATTATTTTATTAAAGGGGATGCTTGAATTAGTGTGAGTAGGATGATTCAGACTAAAAATGTGCTCTGTGCACGACAGCCAGACACAGAGAGGTGTGGAAGGAAGGCAAATATGCCTTTTCTTTTAAATTAATTCTAATAATGGTATTATTTAGGTGCTAATCAATTGAATGCCTGTAGGGCGAGACTCCTTAGATTTGATGAGGAACATTTCCTATAAGCTCCTTAGATTCGATGAGGAGTATCTCACTGTATTAATATGGAGAGAAGAAGTGCCGGGGTGTCCCAGTGGGTGCCCTGGCTATTCCAGAACAAATCCAGGGATGGCCAAGTGGTTCCAGAGCAGTGCAGAGGCAGGAGGTGCCACAGGAGGGCGGCAGGGACAGCGGAATGGCAGAGGATTCACCCAAACACCACCAGCAGCCACAGCGCTGCAGCTCCACTGGAAACCCAGACAGCCCCGCTCGACGCCCAAGGCAAGGCTGACTGGACACCAGGAGGAGGAAGGAGACCTTTGGGAGGACTAAGAGGTCGGATATATAACAGGCTTAAAAGAGTTCTTTGAGGTTCCAGCCTGCTGGAAAGTTTCTCTCCTGGAAATGCTGCGCATGGCTCAGCCCTGGTGAGTTAAACAAACAGCTCGTGTCTCCGGAGGTGTGACTCAGCAGCTCACACCAAAATCTGCTCTGCTTTAGGATAAGGCGCTGAGAAACAAAATAAGCAACTTCACATTAGGTCATCATTTCATTCCTTTGTTCCTGCGGGCAAAATAAAAGGCTGCACATTACCAGAAATGGCCAAGTCAGCCCTGTGTGGGTGCCAGGACATTCTGTACGTCGTGTCTTGCCCTGAGATTATGCAAGTGTCTGTTCTTTAAAGCCGGCTGGGAGCATGTCACACCAAGAACGGGAGATTAGCTGCCAGACTTTCTGCCAGGCCTTTTGTCCCCTGACATGCAATCTTTTTCAATTAAGGAATCATTCAGTATCACTTGCTTTTCTGAGACACTGTGACACGCAGAATTAATCCTGGGTAATGTATAGATGGAGCCCATCCACTCTGTCAGCAATCCTTCCAGGCAGAGCAGTTAAATGTACACCTCTCTTACATACAGGTCCACATATTAACAGCCCGTGCCCTTACACAAATGATTCAAACACCCTGGCTCTGACATTTGGGCTTTCAAATTACTGTTCAAAACAAACACAGAACTTGCAGTTAAACAGAAAAAAGTTTTAAATTATGTCTTGACTTCTCAGAGCCTTAAGAACTGCTGGTGTCGAGCACTGAGCATTTTTTTGCCCTTACAAGATAAAGGGGGGAAGAAAGTGAAACTGCAATTATTTCCTATAAAATACTCTTTGTAAAAAACATGTGCTGGATGAGAATGGATATGGAACACTCCAAAGTATTCAGTCAAGCAGAGATAAGGGGTGAGTAAACAGTGATTTTTTTCTGATTATGTTATACTCATTGTTATGAAATCTACTTTAGTGACTCCAGAACTCCAAGAAGCCCCAACACAACTTCAAAGACCTCAAAATGGCAGCATCCAAACCTTCCTTACCCTCTCATTTTTCTCTGTTCCCTTTCCCCGACTATAACATTCCCTATCTAGTTTTTTAACATTTCCTATCGCATTCTGCAAAGATAACAGAAAAGCACGACGCATTCTTTGGCTCTGAGGAGTTCCTAAACAACTCTCAATAACAGCCACTTCAAACGGAAGTGCTCCCAGTGCTACTCACCTAAATTAATTGTTTCTGGAAGCCCATCTTCGGAGCCATCCTCAGAGCCTCCTTCCATCCTCTCTGCTGCCCCGTTCTCCTCCAGGTTCGCAATGATATCGGCACAGTAGGTCCTGGCAGCAGTGGATGTCTCTCCATCACCCCGCCGGTCCCTCTTGTGCACTCTGGAGTGAAGGACCAGCTGGTGGTATGTCCTGAAGGCTTTCCCACACTCAGAGCAGTGGGTTGGCTTCTCTTTGTTCTGGGATGATTTAGAATCCATCTCCATAGAAGGCACTTCACCAGCGGGATGTTTCAGTTTGTCCTGGGTTAAGTTACCATTCCCTGTGAAACTGCTGTTTTTATTTACCTTCGACTTCCCTGTAGTTTCAGCCTGGCTACCTTTATTTGCATTCCAAATTTCACAGAGTTCTTCTTTATCTGAAGATGACTCATCGTTGTCTGTACTTCCTTCTTGCCCCGGTTCTTTAATCTGCCCGTGGCCAACTGCAATTTTACCTTTGGTAGCCAGCTGCCATGCTTGATACGTGGTGAAAGGATCCAGCTCGGCGATCCACTTCGCAAGTTTCTGCAGTTTGTCCTCCTTTTCTGGAACTGAATTTGGTCTTAAGTTCAAGAATTGGAAAAACTCCTGGTTTTGAGATGTTTCCTCTGCATTGACTTCAGCAGTCACTTGGGGGCTTTCACCATTGGGAACTGATTCTTTGGTGTGCACTTTACTGTGCTCAATTAGAGTCTCTTTATTGTGAAATAGGAAACCACAAACCATACAAATTTTGTAAGGTGACGTTACATTTTCAGTTACATGCTCCTGCACCACCTCATTTATTGTTATGGGCCCTTCAGCACCTTGCTGGTGCTTGTTTCTAGATCCAGGTTTTCCAGTGTGCGTTCTCATGTGATTTTTGAGGAACCAGGGCTCTTTAAATCTTCTCCCGCAAACGTTACACCAGTAGGTGAAAGAATCTTTATGCTTTTTCATGTGCGCCTCGATGTCAAAAGCTTTATCAAACGTCTGCCCACAAACTTTACAGCTGAGTTCTTCGCTCTCCTGCTCGTTGCTGGGTGAAGGGGAGCTGGTTCTTACCTGACATTTATCCAGAGGACTGAGATACTCTGCCTCCACCCTGAGCACGGCGGGCTCGCACAGCGTGGGCCTGTGCTGAGTTAACACGTGCTTCCCCAGCTCCTCGGGGTGCTTGAAAGTCTCGTCACAGAACATGCAGTCCAGGGGCATGCAGCCCTCGGCCTGCAGCAGGAACTTCTCCTGCAGGCTCTTGTAGGAGATGGTGCTGGTTCCCTTGATGGTCATGGAGGCTTCGCTGGTCTCCATCTGGGCACCCACGGCGCTGGCTATTCCCTCGGGTCCGTCCATGTATGCCAGGAGAGGCTGCGTGGGCATCTTTCCTCCCTGCTGCTCCCTTTTACATCTCTTAATGGCAGCCTGCACTTCTCTGGGGGCGCTCCCCAGTCACAGTAAGGACACTTGTAGAGTTCTCCAACATGTGCTTACCAGTCTGCTCAGCTGGAAAACCTCTGCCAGGAAAATGATTTATTAATTTACTTTTTCTTTTTCCCACCAGCAAAAAATTATTTCTTCTTCAGCTTTATGTGCTTTCACAAATCCCAGCAAATGTATCCAAAGCTTAGCTCAGTGACGGGATGAGGTTATTTTTTTTTTTTAATTGTTTCTTCAGTTTTTTCAAGTCTACAGATACAGTCAGTTGCACTTAGTTTTGTTGCACAAACATTTCAAATAGTTGCATTGGGTAAAACAAACTCAAGGCCAAGTTCAGTGCCACAAAGAACTCCAGCACCTGGGGAAGAGAGAAAAGAGTTAGTCAGACCTTTCAAAAGAGAAGTATTGTCTCCCAAATAATGAAAATATTAGGGCTGAGAACCATCAAGTGCGTCAGAACAAAGCGTATTTTTAAGAGCCAATGAAGGCACCTGGGTCACTTTTCTACCTGCCACAGTTGAAAGTTTGGTTTTGAACATCCCTTGTTTACAACTGTTATTTCTTTGCAAGGCTTTGTCTATCCCTTCAAAACCTGCTCTTACTCAGTTATATAAAGCTGAAATCATATTTCAGTGCACTGCTGAATTCATAACAAATGAGTAGCCCAAGTAACCTTTCCTTGAACCTGTAAAACCACAGCAGACTCACTTGTTTGTCCTCTAAAGGCTGTTAAGCAAAAGGTTTTGATGCCTTTTTTTTTTTTTTTAGAAAAAAAAAAAAAAACCAGACAGCTTGGAATCAGCTTTTATAGTTCTGGTACACAGTGAGTGTCAGCAGAAATCTTTGTATTAAGAACTATTCACCAGTCCCACTACTCAAAGCTTTCCCTATCACCCACAAATTTACAGTATCTGTGACAATTCTGGGCTGGTACAAAAAGAACACCTCAAAGTTTTGTATGAAATAATGATACTGTTTCTAGAACAATGGTTTAGCATACAAATCATCCAAGAGGCCAATTACTACCTTATAAAAACAAAATTCTTCTACTTTCAAAGTGGTACAAACCAAAAAAATGATTCATTGATTATACTCACAAAGGAAGGTATAAGATTCCACAAGATTAAAAAGGGTTATTATATAGTTAATCATAACTCCTATTTAAATCTGAGTCAACTGAATTATAATATCTGCTGGCAGCAAGTCATGGGCCACCACTGTGGGCTGCCAAATTATAGTTTTGTGGAGTTCAGGACTCCAGTTGAGGAAATTTTGGGATAAAGGAAAAGTCCAGCAAACTAATACAGGACTAATATAAACTGCAGAAGAATCATTCTGAGACATGTCCAAATAAAGTAATAACTAATGAAAAGAATTCATTCAAAATCTGACTCAAACTTTGTCAAATTATTTCCTAAAAGCCAGCTGGCCAGTGACCACATGACTTGAATTAATATTCCCCAAAACACATGAATTATGCTCTATAACTCTTAGAGCAGAAAACAGCATGGACACAGTTGGAGTTTAAAATTCACCCCAACTTCCACCTCCGCCTTGCTTTTCTATGGAAAAAAAATGAAGCATTTTGTTTTATTTGACCCAAAGAAAGGACAACAATTCAACCAGAGCCCTGCAGTAGTTCAGGCTGGCAGGTTTCCATGACAGAGATGTGATTCTCAGTTGACTCTCAGCTATTTCTGATCAGAGCTGGTTGGACAGAAAAAGTGGTCTTGAGCCATTAATTCTTAAACCATTTCAGTAGAAATCAGCCCAGGCAAGAGAAGCAGCTGGGGAAGGAAACCTCAGCACACACTGGCAGGAGTCATGGATGCAGCATCTCAAACACTTCATCCACTTCCTACAGCCTTGCCCTGAGAACACTCCTTGCTTTTCATTTGAAAAGTCAGCACCTCCTTTCCCCATCATGCAGACCACAAGATCCTGGGGCCTAATGAACATGGGTAAAAATAGAAAATAAAATAGGAAATAAAACACCAGCACACCAGAATGCCAGTAACAGAAGAAAATTATTGTTACCAGCTGTTTGTTTTTCATTTTTTTTCTGCTTCTCCAAAGTCTCTTCACTGCCCAGTCCTCTAACCCAGGTTTACACAATCAGCACAATTAGTACCAAGAATTTTCTCGGGGTTTTTATCCCAAGTTGTTTTCAGGCCAGGGCCAAAAACTTATCCCAAGTTAGACACAAATGCAGGATCTTGCAGGGTAAGGTGGAGTGTAAGAGGGGACAAATTACTGCTGATGGCGACAGAACCTGCATTTTCTGCAGGCAAAGTCTCTTTTCTCACTACGCCCTTTATACCCATTTTCAGTTTTATCACTGCCATGATTAACACTTCCTCTCTGCAGAAGAACTCAAAAATCTCCTGTACTAGCAGGTTCAGGCTGTGGGTGACACTTCTGCTCCTACTGCAGCCTTTCCCTTTCTCCCTTCCCCACTCAGCTCAGACCCTCCCTCACTCCCTACAGGCAGGTGAAAGAGCCAGGACCAAAGTTTGACGCTCAAGTATTCAAAAAAACTTTTTCCCTTTTGTAAAACATCAGGAAAAAGCATATCAAAGGCTGCTGGTTAGCATGTTTTATACTTCATGTTTCAACTTGCCTTTTTGTTCTATTTCTACTGGAATTTTAAGAGGTATTTTTTAACCAACATGCTACAGCAAAGTTCAGTGAGTATCTGCCTGAAAACAAGTTTCAAATTTAAAAGCAAAATCCAGGCAACATTAAAAAAGTGGAACAAACTGAAGAGTGCCTTTGCTTTCAGAGCCATAGGGAAGTAAAAATCATGCTGCAGAGAGGCCAGAGGCATTTCTGGGGCATGAAGGCAGATCCAAAGGGCAGTGCCTCAAGTCCCACAGAGTGGACTGCTGGGATTCATCAGCCACTACTTCGTTGCTCATGTCTACAAACAGAAAGAGCCAATTAAGGTTTGTTACGCTCCCAGTTTGTGGCACTACAACAAACACACGATAGAGCAACAAGAATGAAGTCACTGGAGAAAGGAAACAGATGAGAAGCAGCAAAATCCACCCTCAGTGCCCGGTCCTTTGTGGCATTCTGGGGTGAGGTGAGGGAGAAGAGAGCCCCTCCTAACATGGGCCACCACACAGGGGCCTACCCAAACCCAGCCCAGGATAAAAACAACACTGAGGCAGCCACAGCTCAGGGATTTTTTAGAATTTAAGCAACAGGCAAAGATCACATCCAGGGAAGGCCCCAGGTTGGTCGCTGATGGGTGAAAAATCCACCTCAATGAATCAATAACATTTTCTCTGCTAAGCCTTTGGAAACAGGGCTGCCTCAATCCCATATTATCTGTCTGGCAAACAAAACCTGTCCTCACAACCACACAAATATAGTCTACAACCAACACCTGAGCCATGAGAGGAGTTCAACAGGAGCCTGGAGCCAATTTTGGTGGCTATTAACAGGTTTGAAGCCCTTTGGAGACTTCAGAGCACACTGCACCCTCCACCAAGCTGTGCTGGCTGCTCAGCGCTCTCACTGCCTTTCACAGAAGCTCTGAACAGCTCTAAGAACCAGCCACAGCTCATCCTCTAGGCAGGATTGCAAACAGAGCAAGATATTCCTGTTCCAGGAATCTGAAATGCCTCTCTGCAGTTCTTGGATACACAGGAGAGAGCACCTACAGACTGGTGTAAAAACTGCAGGTAGCATTTCTGAAAGAAAGCACAGATGCAACGAGACAGGAATGCATTTCAACTGAGAAGAAGAAAGAATACAAGTACTGGAGTCAGGAGGTGAGTTAGAAAGCTCTAGTCTTATTCTGTATCTGGTGATTACACACTTCACTCTGATTAGACCCATTGCTTTTACAAGTAGGCAGGATTTTATGCTCTTGCTGCTCAGACAAGCCAACACATGCCAGAACTACAACCCAAATATCCCCACCAGGATTTCATCCATTAGTAACAAACCTTTCTTCCTACTGAAGATAATATGCCTTGGATTTGAGGACCAAAAAGGCTGATTAATTACATTTCTGTTACTCAAAACCCTGTAGGCAGCAGGAAAACTGTCCAGAGTTGCCTCAATTCTGTTGCTTCCTTGGAAAAGTGGACAACCTGCAACACTGTGGCTACGGCTGAAGGTCTGTGCAGGAGCTCAACAAATAAAATGCAGTACCTGTGCTTCTTCTGCCTTCTTTCACTTTCAGAAGACAAAAGGACACAGCAGTATCAGAGATACTGAATAAAGGAACAGAACAAAACAGGAAATCCTTCTTCCAACAGCTGAAAAGTGATAAACTCGCTACAGATGAACTCAAGGCTGAAAATAAAGAATGACTTCTCCAGCTCACAAAGCAAGTCAAGAAATGCCACTTGTGACTTCTCTGCCCATCTGCAAACGTTCCCCTGTCCCTCCTGCCCAGCCCAGGGCCCACAGGTTCCAGGGGTGCTCCAAGGGGAGTGAGCAGGGCAGGAGGAACCTGCAAAGCTCCCCTGGACTTTTCCTGGAGTGACCAATTCCTCTCAGTTCCAGGGTGCCACCTACAGCACTTGATGCAACTAGAAAAATAGTTCAGCTGAGAAGAAAGAATAAAACTGCTGCAGAAGTTTTAGCCTGAGCATTTAGCAAACTTCAGCTCACCAGTGAGCCATCCCTGGCTGCGTATTTCAGCAGGTCCACAGCGATACCCATTGTATTTATAAACACCACAAAACACCCATAAAGATTCCACTGGACAGATGAGAACATCTTGTTTTCATTGCACTTGCCACACAACCTACGAACCACACCAAAACCCTGCTGCATATAAATGCACTATTAAAACAGAGAAAAGTTTAATTAAATGCCTGTAGAGAAATTTAATTTATTTTTATTAAATTACACAACCCAAGACATATTACAGTCCTGAAGATTTCTTTGGGAAATGACCTATCAGGAGTAATTTTATTGCATTTCTACTTCCTGCATTTCAAAATTTCCATGAATATGTAATAAAAACTCTAGGCACACCTTTCAGAGAATAGCGAAGTCTAACCATTGAATTTCCCATTTTAAACGCATTACAGAGGCACTGGGAATAAAAGGTGGATGGCAAGTCTCAGGATAAACAACTATTCTGTGCTAATCCTGTGCTGCAAAACTATTGTTAAACTGTTAAAAGCAACCTGGAACAATTACAGAAGTTAAAGCAGTTGCTGCAACACTTTCTGAAAAAGAGAAGTGAGAAAACTTGAAGAGTTACAGCTAATTCCAGGACAATGAAGTTACTTTTCTTCTCTGGCAGATAAAAACTCAGACACAACTACCTCAACAACCTCAGATTCTCAAATTCAAGGCTAGCAGAAAACTATCACTGCTAGGCTGACCAGCTTCTTCCAGCTGCTGCAAATCAACCACCTGGGTCTATTGGTCTTGAGAAACTTACATGCAACTCTCATTTCCACTTAAAAAAACCCAAGTTTTTCTCATGTTTCATGAAGTTTCAGGATATTAAGTCATTTTACATGAACTGTTCTTTCTTCTTGGTGTGTTTATGCCCCAGACCAGATTGCTGTAAATAGATTTCACACTGCTGATTGCTTATTGGAAATTACAAGTTTAACAACTTGTATTTTAATTCCAATTTCAAAGATTTACTGTAGTTGTTCCAGTCCTACCTAAGGACCATAGATAAAACAAGTTAACATCACTTTTAACAACAGCTCAATGGGACCACAAATAAAACCTTATGTATGTTATCTACTTCATCTGGGCACAGCTGTATTCAGGTGTTAACACTGATCACAGGCAGAGCAGCTCGTGCATAAATAAATACAACTTCAAATCCTCAAATAAAACCTGAGCTGAGGCTGAACTTAAAAACTTATTCAGAATGTTTTTTAATATACATATACATCATTGCATAAGGCAGCTGCACCACACCCACAATGTTAAGCACAAATAGCACCCTAAAACAGTTCCTAACAATATTTAGGAGCTCCAGATTTTGGGATGTCCCTCCAGTGTCCTGGCTGAGCCTGGTGTCCACACAAGCCACCAGTGACCCCAGCTCCGTGCTGGGAGCAGTTCTGGTGTACCCTGGCATTCCTAAGCTCCCACACTTAGGCAGAAAGCCAAGCCAAGTGTCATCGTGCGGTTCTCACTCACCAACTGTCCCGAAAGGTGAGTCAGATTTCCAAAATCCACGGCGTGAAATTCCGGGTTTGTCTGCAGGTAGCAGGGAGGGGTTTATGGCAAGCACGGAACTTCCTCTGGGCGCTTCGGCAGAAACGCGTGTGTGTCACACTCCGGGCCAGGAGGGGGTTTCCTCCGGGAGGCAGAAATGCCTCTGCCACCCCAATCTGAGGGAGGGATCACCCCTAATTTTAGGGAAGATGACGCAGTATTTGCTCCACAGACCATGACCTTGTTTCTCAAAGAATACATGAGTCCATTGCCTACGACTCAAGTGACAACACTGGAAAGTTATCAAAGTCTGCCCAGATAAAACCTGATTTTGCAGAGCAGCACAGAAGCCAAGAATTATTCCTCATTACCAGGCATTCTGCTGCTTTCTAGGGAGGGAAAGAGCTACTCCCATCTTTTACAGTAGATCATTTCACACAACTTCCCAGACTATTCTGTGTTAGTGGAGGAGCACGTGAGTGATCCCAGTGCTGCTCCTCATCCACACTGAGCCTTTTATACCAACTGAGCAAGCACAAAACTGTTTTTAATACTTTGTTAACAGTTCAGCCTGATTAAGAACTAACACGAGCACTTGTAAAGGAAATGGAGATTCAGGGGGAGGAAGGGGAGGAAGAGAGTTGTTTGTTTCAGTTGCAGGAAAGATCAAAACGAAGATGTTCAGGTTGAAAAGAGAACATAAAAGATGACCCTAAACTGGAATTTCCACTCCCTCCATCTGCAAATTTAAGTCCTCCTCGTTAGTCTTCATCCTTCAGGCTTGAAGATTTCAAAGTCATCCTAAACTTAAACTCTTAGGAGCGTTTTTATGGCTTATCCTTTTTATCTTAAGAGAGACGCTCAGCTACAGTCCCTTCTAACAACACCACAGAGATTTCCAACACAAAGACCCTAAAACAATTCACAAAAACACAACCAGAGTGAGGCATACACAGAATTTGAGACTGTTATTACCCAAGCATTTCTGCACACACACTTCAGAAAGATTTTGTGTTGAAAGCCCTTTTGTAGTCAGATAAAACAGACACACATGCGAGTCATTTTCCCCCTGAAGTCTCGCAAACAGGATTTTAATCACCAGTGGAAAATAACTCATGGTTAATAATGAACAATATTAGGAAAACTCCCTCCCCCCATCTCAGACATCTATACTAATAAAAACAAAGGATATCCTCTTTCTCTAAAAAACCTTTTCCTGTGGAGTCCCTTTTTCTTGAAGGCTATATATCTACCAGGGTTTTGGCAGAGGATGGATGAGCTGAGTGTGCCTCCTCAGAGAACTGAATGCCTCTTCTATCAAAAGATGTAATTAGGCCTTTTAAAGCAGGGAACGTATAAGCTTGCAGCATTTTGCACATGTTTTCCCTCCACTGAGCAAGAGCAAATATAAAAGAGACTAATTCTTGGCATTAAAGGAGGAAGCACTACAAGTATTGACTTTTAAAGTTCAGAAGGACTGCTAAAACTGCCAGATTTTTTTTTCCTTTTTTCCCTCTGATTATGAGAGAATTTCTCAGGAACCACAAAACCAAAGTGTACTTTAGACAACAGAAGTGGTCAATACCTGTTGTAGAAAAGCTGAAAGACACAAGAATAATCCTATTTTAAATAATTCTGGGACACATTTCACCACTGCTGCAGGATGATGCAACTTCATTAAATCAAGAAGTTACATGCACTTAAACTGGCAATGACCCCTTACCTTACAAAACAGTTTATTGTTCTCTCCACAGCAGGTAAAGGCTCTTGGTGGAATGAGTGATACATTTTTATTGTTGAGTCAGTCTCACCTTACACAGACTGCCTTGTATGTTTAGTCTTGGTTTTCATTTAAAAGAAGGTATTTTCAGAGACCTTAAAAGCAAATTTGACTTCTTTACTTCTTTGGCAGAGGGATGTAAGGTCTCTCCAACAGCCACAACTACAAAGAAGTGGTAAATTCAGTTTACCAAATTAGACTTAATTCTTTATTACTCAAGAGCCAGGAGTTCCTCTGTAGCAATTACAGGCAAGTTGCATCCCTTTGGGCAGCATAGGTGAAATAGGAAAAGAGATTATTTTACTACTCCTGAATTTGAGAGAAGTGGTCACTTCCAAGGAGTTTCCTTTGTTAAGGCCATTAATGCGCCCTAGTGCTCTCACCTGGCCTCAAGTCTGAATCCAACTCTCACCCAGCACAGCTCAAACTGCTGCCCCTTGGAAGGCACTGAGCAGTATCTGATCCCTGTCCTCTGCAGGGCACTTGGAAGTTGTCACTCTCAAGCACAAGCACAATTAGGTGCTTGCAAAAGTCGGTCTTGAAAGATGGAACAAGATAACAGAGTCCAGGGAAAAGACATTTACTTGTAGTTCAGTCATCCCCTGGAATAGCATCTGGAGGAACTAAACCAGAAAAGTGATAGAAAAAGACACTTCCAAAAGCTGCCTTCTTTCTCCCAGGCAGGTGGGAGATCCCCCTGAGACTGATGGAGATTTTTTAATTCCCCAGCCTTACATTATCCCTGCCCAGTGTGCTGCAGGGATGTGTGTGATGATGCGTCCAACAGCCTGGGCTGCTCAGCGCCTGGCTGGCCTGTAAAGCAGAGGCAGCATCTGCAAGAGACTGACCTTTCTAACAGGCAATTTCAGACCCCAATTTTACCAGCATAAGAACAACAAAAAAAAAGTTAGAATCGAACAGGAGAGGTGAACAGAAATTGAGGCTTCTTTGGGCCACCTTTACATCCATTTTTCCTGTACACTGTACCAAACATCAGTCCTTGGTGTCAATCGAAGCAAACCTAATTTGCCTCTTCCTGAGTAGCAAAAGAGAGAGGCTGAGAGAACCCCCAGGATTTCACCCATCCAGTCCTCTACTATCACAATAAAGCACAACACAAAGGCCTCAGTTTCCCTGAAGCAGCTCACTCAGAGGCAAAGCACACTCCCTTTATTACAGTGAGAAATGCAAGTGTACCTATTGCGCATAAACAAACTCAGACTTTGATACTTTTAGTTACATAAAATCTGCAGCACAAAGAAAAAGCACCATCCAGTCAATTATTCACTTCTGCTTCGATGGTTTTCTGCTCCAATCTTGAAGTCACCCTGATCTACATAGATTTCCCTGCATATTCTAACCACATTTCCTCTTGTACTTACTTTTGAAATCCTCAAGGCAGCCTGATAAGCAATTCCATCTCATTGTGTTTCCAAGCACGTATGTCACCTATATTGTTAATTTCAAACTCATTCCTCCCAGCATGTACACTGTTTTACTTTGAAACTGCAAACTCTGCTCTTATCACACTGCTTAAAAAAAACTGAGGAAGAATCAAGAGTGCTAGATTTATGATAAGCTATAAACTATGCTCTGACCAAAGTCATATGATTATAACAGTAGAAGTTTTAATATATTTTTCCCATTGACATACACCCACGTTTGGCATAAACATGCTTCATCAGCAACAAAAGGAGATTATCTGTCAATTTCACTGAAGGAAAAAAAAAAGTTTATTTCTAAAAGCAAATTATTTCAAGAGAGCAACTTTCTGTTTGGAAGAACATAAAAACCTAGGTAAAGTTTAGGCTGAAAAAGGAGTTTTTCATTCTAAAATACAACATGTGTTGAGAATCTTACATAGCTTGGTCATATCCTTTTCCTTACTTTTGTATTCAGTTGCAAATCTCTTGTGGAATGAGTCACATCTCTCTCAAAGCACGCATACAGTAGTCAGCAGAATCCCCTCAGCGCATTCATGCACCAGGAAGAAAAACTTTTTTGTTCCTAAAGTCACCTTAAGAAAAGCGGGGGGGTTCATCAGAAATGCCTCAATGTCGGTTAAAAGTTAAAAGCAATTTGCAAATAATGCAGATATGAGATGTGGGAAGGCTCTGAGGGGGGCTGGAAATGCAGAGTGGCCCCAGCGAGAGCTGAGCTGGCACATGGCAGCCCTGCTGCAACCCAAAGGCTCCCTCCTGCTATATTTAAAGACAATACCTCAACAGTTAAGTATTACAACATTTAAAGTGAGATAAATAAGCATAAGACACAGGCAAATATCCTTGGTTATTTAATCATCCTGAAAGCAGCGTGGAAGTGTGAGGCTGAGTTCAAAGGTCAAACTCTTCTTTCAGCTTCTTGCAAAGAAAAGAAAGCTCAGCCCATTTTACCTTGGGGAAAGGGGGGCTGCTCCTTCCATATGCCAGCATTTCATAACACAGGAAAGAGGGAGTGTATTTACATATACACTGGATGGAATCTTTTACCAGGACAATGCATTCCAAATCAAGATTCAGGTTAGAAAGAGCTGGGACAACAAAAAAGTCCCCAAGAACAAAGGGAAGCTAAAATTTACTTAAGGTTTCCCCAGAGCTTCTTAATTGCAAACTCTCAGATTTTTCTTTTGTAAGTAGAAGTTTACTGTAATCACTGTTTTGAAAGTCTAAGTGAAAGCCACAGTTCCCTTTTAAAATAATTTCCCCCTGATCACAGTAAAAACTTAGCACTTTGTATAAAATATGGTATTAATCTATCAACATAGTTCTAAATGAAAATACAGTGGTAAGAGGAGATATTTCTGAAGGTTAGAAATAAGTACTCAAAAAGGAATTTCTGGAGTGTGATCTAATGAAAGGGGAAACCAGAATCAAGTAGCCTTTTGTGTAAGACAGTCTGATAAAAAGGTGCTAAAGTTTATTATCTTCCTCTCTTTTCCAGCTAGCCTCTACCTTAAATCTTGCTCTCCCCACCCCTCCACCAAAACAAAGCAAAACCAAAAAACATTATTCACTCAAAGAGGAAAAGAAAGAAACCCTCTAATGCAAAGCCTGGAAGCCATTCTCTAAAGACTACTTAATATGAAACTTTGTTTACAAGATACCAATATAGCCTCCTTACCACACTCAAAACCAGAAAACAGCCACTTATTTAAAGAAATGCTTTTTCTATTTTGATCAACAAGGACGTCGGTATTCATTTTAATTTTAAATTCGGCCCCAACAGTGCCATAAGAATGTTTTAAACTCATCTATGATATGCACTATTTGAGAATGTTTAAACAAAGGAAGTAGGAAAAGCCTTAAAATACACAGCAAAAGTTAATGGCTTCAATTTTTAAATATATCCTGATTGCAGCATGGCAAAATTATTCTCTTATGCTCACACTCAGCCTTCAGAAAGAATAAGTGCAGTCAGTGGAGTAATTTGTCCCACTGGAAATTCTGTATAAAACATCTACCTAAAATAAACAAGGCTTCGCAGCAAGAATCGTCAGTTGCCATTAAGGACACACCTTAAAGTTCTTACCACACAGTAACTAAACAAGTACAAACTAGTGGGGACTGTTTGCTACTTTTGTCTTAAAAGTTAATGAGATCAATTCACTGCTCAGTATCAGATCCTCGGATCATTTTCTGCAAAATGGAGCAGACAAACAACCCCCAAAACACGAACATCCAGGCTTTGAGTGGCTGATGTGTTATCAGCAAGCCTGAGCTTCTTGCAAAGGCGAAGAGAAATATTCACATTTAAACCTGACACCACGTAAATAGTAAAAGGTAAAACGCTGAACTGCTCAGAATCTGGAGCTCTGGTACTGGAAGGCAGCTGTTGTTCCCCTGCCTTTTCTTTTGTTGTGCTTAATCTCATGTCAAGTCATTCAACCAGCTCCAAAGCGATGAAGACATAATTGAACAACCTTAACTAAAAACTGATCTACTGTTCCTCAACTGCCATATATGTTGTTTAAAGATTAAAAAAGGCTCACTTATGAAAAAGAATCCACAGAATTTAAATCAGTAACTCTGGTGCATGCAGAAGAGTTGCTTGGCTGAAGGCCAAGCCAATCAATAAGCACTGTAATAACCATGGTTCTAAAGTTATTTGTTTTTCATATTCACCACCCTGAAAAACTTAAAAGGCAAAACTTGAAAACTCAGATGCTGATTTCAGGAAGGAGCTGTGAGATCGAAAATCCAAGTATTTTGCTCAGCATGACGAGATAGCTCATTAAAAAAAAAAAAAACACGTTGCAGAAAGATCAGTGATCACAAAGCCACATTCCTGCTACAGATCTTAAAATATTGACTCAGTTACAGAACTAGTAAAGGGGAAGAAAAAAAAAACCCTCCTCCACCCTCTCCCTCCTCCCTCCCCCTCTGCCAAAGAATGCAGTTTATCCTACTTATTTGCAACTGTCCTTTTCTATTATCCAAGGCAAGGCTGAAACCTCAGTGCGGACATCCCAAATTAAAGTCTTAGTCGTATTCCCAAACCTCCAGTTAATAAGAGCTCCTAAGAGCAATAAAACATGGCGTTAAAGCATTTGCAAGCCATTGTCATAGCCCTGTGCTCTGCTACCTTTGCAGCCACGGAACCAGCCCCCACCAAGCATGGAAGCGTTGGTCAGCAAGTCAATGCCTGCTATTCAACTTGTAGTTAGGCGTTTTATTTCTGTGTCTTCCAGATCATATCACTCCTGCATTTCACGGCCTAATAAAATGTGAAGAATGATATGCTCCCTTCTCTCTCCCCCCCCCCACCTCCTTGCATCTGAAACTGCGTTATTTCCCTCTCTTCTTTTTCACACATGCTTACAAAAACTTCCCTTTTCACATACTTCTATAAGAAAATATTTCACTGCAGCTATACTTCAGTTCCTATTTCTATTTTCGATTTTCACTAGATTCTTCTGCTCCTGCCTCCCCCTCAAACCCACTGGTAGAAACTGATGTAGTTTTAAAGCTCTCAAGGTCATTTCAAAAATGAAAAAAAAAAAAGTTGCCTTAAAAAAACCCCGAACCTTTAAACACACAACCCCCCTAAACTAAACCCTTTTCACATTCAAACGCCTTTCATCAGCAGATCAATAACCCAACAGAAAGATTTTTGTTCCCCACCACTTCAAAACTATTACACTTCAATTCAAATACTTACTGGGAGTCACACAGCACATTTTATGGGATGGCTCATTAGAGAACATACAGACCTTACTTTGGGTGCAGGTTTTCTGTGTGGGAGACAAACAAACAAAAAAAAAGCCTCACACCCCAAAACAGAAAGTCCAGGGGGCATCACGGAACAAGAATGAAATCCAATCTCTGGATATTCTAGAATTTTATTGTCCTCGCCTGGCAACCTCTTTTGTTGTTTAAGAAGTCAGTTGAGGCTTATTTATTTATTTTCTAAACTTCCTATTCCTCTTAAAAAAAAAAAAAAAAAAAAAAAAAAACACCCCCCCCCCCTCCGCCCCATGAGCCACTTACTACAAATCCTTCTTCCAGGAACATCTTTGACTCACAAAGAAATAGTCTCTTGTCGCGGCACACCCCCACCCCGGCCGAGAACGGCCCCCGGGCCCGGCCCGGCGCCTCGGGGAGGCCCCGCGACCCCCCAGGTGCTGGATGGCAGCGCGGCCCCGTCCGGGGGCGGCAGGGGAGGGGGCGGCGGCGCGGCGGCAGCGCCAGCGCGAACTTTGGGGGGGGGGGGGGTGGGGGCA
>VZUI01078463.1:0-34618 GCA_013401135.1 Cettia cetti
TTAGGCCACTCCTTATCCTTCGCCCCAAAGAGTCTTTTCACTCTCTCTTCACTGACTTAGTCTCAGGCTCAGTCTCTCCATGGTTCAATCTTTTTGTCTTGTCGTCACTCTGGGAAAGGCCAGGGCTCTGGAGGTTCCATCTGCGGGCAGGAAAGAGTTCAAGAGGCCTGCGGGGGACACGTGGGCTCTGCCGGCGGGAGCTGCAAACTCCCCAAGCCAGGCGGTGTGGGGGCTGTGGGTGCCTTCCCTTCCACCCCTCGGTCTGATGGCGTGGGCCGCTCAGGGCAGCTCCCTGAGGGAGGAGCCGGGAGAAGAACATCCCCCCCGCCCCGGCCAGCGACACGGGCAGCTGCTGCCGGGGCTTTTCCTCCCCTCCGCCGCTGTGATGGAGCCCAAGCGTGGCTGGGTCGCTCCTTCCAGGGGCAGTGGTGCCCGCAGGCCCGGCCAGGCTCAGCCCGGCCGCCCAGGGGCAGCGGGGCCTGGGCCGGCCCAGCCCGTGCGGCAGCCGCCACACGGTGTTACCTGGTGCCTCACCCGGAGAGAAAAGGGGCGGCTCCAACCCACCCTGAGCTTTATATAGCGTATTTCCCAAAAATCACATACTCGTTTCCTAGTGGTCAAACTGTAGTTGCCAATAGCCAAGAACTGGCTTCTGATAGACCTGTCCTTTTTCAAAGGAATCCAAAAGGTCCTTACAGGGCAGTATTCCATATTTTCTTCAACTAGAAAAAAACAAACTATGTTAACCCATAACAATGTGATTTTCTCTCAATCTTTATTAGTCAATAAGGACTGCTTCTGCAAGTTTCTGCAGACAATTGTGAAATTCTCATAGTTTATTCCTCCCTGCATGTTCAGTGAATTAGTCCACAACCCTAGACTGCTCCTGGATATCCAAGGTACAAGGACACAGAAGTGCTTGAGAATCAAAGATCCAGAGATCTGATAGAATCTGAGTGAAATACTCCCTGCCTCTTACGAGCATTTTTCCAGTGCACACAAACCTCTTTGGACTGATCCAGGATTTCACTTTAGATACACTTCCTGTATCCCTGTGTCACACTCTGGTTCCAAGGGTGGAAACTAAAAGTGCCATAATCATTATTAGTTAATTTAATTTATTATTTGTTTAATTTCTCCCCTCCACCCTCCCTCCCCCCTTTCCAGTTCCTTTTCCCAAAGAAAACACATTGGAATTAAAGGTAATCCACTAACACAGATATTGCTCTTTCCACCAGTAAATATGAGATTCAACTATATTTTTGTCAGTCCACCCTGAGAGATAAAGCAACAGCAATCACTTGGTATGACCTCCTTTCCTTTAAAAACAGAATAAAAAATAGCGAGCTTTTGCATTTATATAAACATTATGGATAATGCATTAATGTGGTCAAAAGCTCTGAAACAGATCCCAACTCTGCTGTGAAATGGATGACCATAGTGTATTATCCTCCTTAGGACAGGCTCATCCTAAAGTGTTTGACATTACAAGCTGGTCAAGTCTCCATCTCTACATGGTAAGAACAGCAAACTTGTGGTATTTTGGTCTCCACCCACAGCAAGCCCTCTCCTCCAGCTGCACAAAGGCAACTTCACCTCTCTTGAGGACAAAGTTACAGTTCTGGATCTGGCTGTAAGATTTTGGTGTTGGCTACATCCATGTAAGTAAAAGGGAGCTCTCACCTTATCCAGGGGAAACTATTATTTTGCAACAAGGGCGGAATCAGACCCAGTTGATATAAGTAAGAAGGCTAGTGTTGTTGCAGAAAAAAATAAATAATTTCTTGGGAATAATGTCTGTTAAACACTAGTTTCAATGCATGCCTTCACTTTGCAAACTGGTGAGACCTTTTTGTTTAAAAAAATCACAGGATTACTGTGAAATAGGGAATTATTGTTTCCCTAAAACAATAGGGAAAACACTACCTTCCTGTAGCATGTATGAGCAAGTCAAGTGATGTTCAAAATACAGTTTATACGATGGAATGTGCAAATGTGTGGGAAATAAATACATTAATGTGATACCCTTTTAGACATGAATACTAATTGAAGTTTGGAAACAGAAGTAGAAGATTGTGTCTGTGTTCAATGCAGGTTATAAAAGGTTTTCATTGATGGATGTTACATAGTCCATCCCAATAAACTGATTTCTTGTTTACTTCTGATATATTTAACCAAGATTGGAAGTGAGTTGAAATATTTCCACTCTTTTATGTCCTCTCCTGAAAAACAGTTTAAGAAGAATTTGTTAAAGTACCAAAACAGAAAAAAAGGAGAAAAGAATAGATGTAATGGCTTTCTAACAGCAGTGGAGTAGAAAGCCTAACTCATTGTTACTATATCCAAAGCATTTTAAAAGTACAAGCAAGGAATGCATCTCTATCATCTGAGTTTAATACAAAATCATGTTCCTCTCCTGTCACACACAGGATTTGTTATAGATTTTATCTGCAATAAAAGCTATGTCAGTAGTGCCACATAATACATTTGTAAAGGTTAGAGATATTTTAACCCACATCTGTGACCAGAATTTTAATGACAAGCATATCCTCTGAAGCAGTACTAGGAGAGGAAAACTCTTCTGTAGATATTAATGCAAATCAGTGTAGAACAATGCCTATGCAACATTACAATAGGGTCAATGTGAATCATGTCCTTGAAATTACAAATATGTGACATAAGTGCAAATATATTATTACGAATTCTGCCAATCTCTTGTCCTTGTCAGGGGTTTCGGTTTTTGCAATCCAGAGAGATTAAACCATTTTATTGTTTAAACTGTCATGAAAACCGGCAAAACCGAGCAGCAGAATTACTTTAATGACTTTCTTTTTGAAATATGCATTCTTACAACCATGCATAATGAACAGCAAATTCACAGATGTATTGTTTCTGTCCATTTGTATTTTACTTTCAAAAAATTCATTTATTTCCACCTTCAACTTTGCTGATTAGGGGAAAAATGAAGGAAGAAAATACCCCATCAACAGTGGTTTTGTTTGCATCCAAGGGCTTCACGTATTATCTTTGAAACTGGAAGGAGGTTAACATGGCAAATTAAAGTTTTGATATTGAAAGGTGATACTTCCTCTTTAGTCATCCTCTCTATTGATAAAACTTTTCCATGGGATTACATCTGATTTAATTCTTCTTGATTCTTTAAATTGCTTTGAGATGGTGCAGTTTCTGCAAGATGCAGCTCATTAATACCTTCTCAGAAAAAAACCACTATAGCTGAAGAGAACAAGAAGTTTATCATATGGGTTCCACAAAGAAAATGCTATTGATCATTTGAACTTGTTTCACATAGGTAGAGGAAGAGATTCAAGTAGGACTATGCTTGAACAAAAAGTTTCATATCCAAAATAAACTCTTGGGTTATAGGTCTATGACCATAACTACTTGTGCTACTTAAGGCTTATTTTGGCATCTGATCATCTTTATTGGAACTGCAAGGCTCGTTTGGGGTAAATGATGATTTAATTACTGGGCTCCATACAAAGTTTCAACTTTTACCTTTTCCACTTAAAGCAACAAGTTTCTAGAAAGCACAGGCAAAAGTCTTGTTTTGATTAACCTTTTATCTTCAAGTCTTAGATCAGTATCAGGACATTTTTTTCTCTTTTCCTTCATAATCAATTTTAGAAAATAATGTTGCTATTTGCAGCATTACTGAACCTCCACATTACATTGTGCAATTATCCATAAGATTTGTGGAGCATAAAGCAAAACTGTTTGCTTTTAGAGGACATCTGCTATAAATAAAATGATACCATAAATTTTCCAAGACAGCCATCACCTACCCAGTTGTTACAGAGGCAAAAAGACTTGGCTTTCCAGAGCAGGTTCCTTTTCAGCCTCTTGTCAGGGAGGTCAACAGCATTTACTTTTGTGCTTTTTCTAAGTACCTTCCCCCACTGTAATGAAATTAGAATGTAATGCTTTCGACGCCTGCTCATATCAGTTTTCATTCTTTGGGGAAACATGTGAACATCATTAAACACAGTTTCTCTCTCTGTTTTCAAAAATGTTTCCTTAACAAACTTTATGAAATTCAAACTCGGGGAGTTCATTCCGATGCTGTCTTTAATAAAGGGGCATCTGCTAATGCTGGTAAATGTAAGCATCTGGTATAATTTCTGGTAGGAGCCCCTATCTTCATGAACAGGGAGATCTCAACACGGACACAGCATTGGATAGGAAGGTGCCATCTATGGAGCCTGGCTGGGTGTTTGCTGTATCCTTAGGAACATTGGTCAAATCTGTTCATCCTTTTCCTTGGAAAGTGAAAGAAATTAAAGGAATTTTGAATTATATTGCTGCTGCCACTTACTGCTAAAAATAAATGCTACATGGCGCCATGCATAGCTCTTGTCTCATGAGAAGATTCACAGCACAGCTGGGGAGTGGGGTTGCTGTTGGTCTCTCCTTAGAGCACACATTTCTCTGTAGTGCTTTGCTCTATAAGCTTGTTAAGAGCGGAATGAATTAGGAGCGAGCTGATGACTTGCTCACCTCAGAGACACAAGAATTATGTTCTTGCATTCTTTGAAAAGTTCATGGGCAGCGTCTACTCAGGTTCTCTGAGTGTACCTTTTCTTCATGAGGCTCTCAAATATCTGAACTGTGGTAGGCCTTTGCATTTTTATAGTGTATTTACCTTCCGGTATGTAAAGAGCAAAGGTGCTTTTTAAGTCAAGCAGGATATGAAGGCTCCTTCTCTGGCAAGATAACCTCAAATGGTTTTGCAGCTGCCTGAGACTGAAGTAAGTGCTTTTGATGAATGAGTCATAATGACATGTTTGGGGATGAAATAAGATGCTAGTCACAGGTTTTTGAAACAACAACCACAGTAAGTCCTTGAAATATAGCTTTTTTTGCTAGTAAATTTCTGTTGTGTGAGCTAGTTACACTTCTGAGCTCTTGCTTGTGCTATCAAAATCCCTTATTGCTATTAGATAATGACATTAAAGTAGGTTAGAAACTGTACCAGCAACACAAGCTGTGAAGAGTCATGAATCAATTCACACCCCAAAATGAGTGCAAGAGCATTTCTGTTTTAGAGTGAAATTTGGGACTCTGATACAGGCCCGTGACCACTTGAGTGGGAAGATAAGGAAAACCCTAATGTGCTGGGACTTGTGGCGTCTCACTGAGAGATGATAAGACAGAAATAATAGCATTCCATGTGGGACTCCCTTGCTTTTGTCATTGGAGAAATATCTCATGCTGGCAATGATCAGGCAACATTTTTATTCTGCTTTACCATTTTATTCTATAGTACCTTATTTGTACTTCCCTACAAAAGGAGCTGTAAAATTGCATTTTAAAGGTTTTTTCTATGACATACAAGAAGATGAGTGCTTAATAGTGCCTCCCTAATGAGAATTTACTCCTTAGGCTTTTCTGATAACTGTTTTTAAAGGGACAGCTGTCTAGGACACTTGGGAAGAAATAGATAAGATAACATGAATATGGTTTAATTAGCTGGAACTTTATTTACTATCTCATTTTGTAACTACTGATAAAGGAGTTCAAATATTAATACTTTATTTAATTATTTTCATTAGTTAAAGTCTGTTACGTGTCCTCTGTTCTTCCACAATGGTTTCCTGAATTGAAGGAACTGGGAGGCATGAAGATATAGAGGGAATTCTAGAGAATTTTGGATTTCCCAAATACTAGAACAATGCTAAGAAGTGCTGCATGATGCAGGGGGTGAAGAGGCTGAAGGAGAATGACAGCTGTATAATTTCCATATGAGACAGAACTAATTTTCACTGTGAAAATCATGTATTTCCTATTGCAAATCAGGTCCAAAATTCTCTGTAAATATTTATTTTTATTTTAATTCTTCTTCAGATGAAACTAGTTTTAGATTTTTTACCTTCTTTTCTATTAATAATGATTTTCAATGAAAAATTGTAATTTAATGTCTTTTTGTTCAAATATATGATTTTTAAGCATATTCTTTTCTGAACTACAAAATACTGAAAAACAGCATTTGTATTAGTCTATAGGAATAAACCAGATAATAGACCCTGGCAAATTCTTAATTGTGCAAATTTATCACTTGATCTTGGAAGGACTGATTACTTATATACACAGTGTTCAAATTATTCCCATGTTTATATGTATTTTCCTAGAACACAGGTTTTATAACTTTCACGAGTCTTGATGATGCAGTCTCTAAACAGTCTACAATAAAAGATAAGGCCTACAAAAAAAGGTTTTTAATGGATTTCTTTTAAGAAATTGTTTAGGCCTAATCACTGTTGTCTAATATACCCACTATTTGTGAGCCATTTATTAGGGAAAATAAAACAAGAAAGGAGAATATAAAAGCAATGGAGAAGCAATTCCTAAGATGTAGAAATTCCTAACTAGATGTACAATTGCTGCAAATAATTTATTTCTCCAAAAACCCAAATCATGCTAATTTTGAATCCTTATCACCATTCAGATCAGCAGAGCTTTTAACAGTAGAAGGGTTACTAAAACAATGATGTAAATATTTAAAGGCACAACTGGGAATTAAACATAACATTGCTAGTTGCTGAAAATGACTCTCCAGCAAGGAGTAGCCCACCTATATTTCTGCATTTATCAAATATTATTACCTTTATCTTTTAAATATGCATTTCTCTTGTGTTGTTTGTTTGTTCTTTGGGGGGGGTGGTGGTAACTTTTTGATATCTGTGTTGTTTTCTATACATACAATGGTAGGATATATTTTACAAAAAATGTACTGTGCACTCATTGCTTTTTTCCTTCAGATTTTGTTTCATAATGGTATAGGAGCTTTAGGATCAGTAAAAAAAAATCTTGTTCTCAGGAGCCTTGCCTTGCTTTGATGAATTAAGGTGATAACTCATTCAATGAACCCCGATATGAATAAACCCCGATAAAACATTTATTTCAGCTACTTTATGTATTTCACAGACCCTTATGGTTAAAAACATTATTCTTTTGTGAATTATATTGTGATTTTATGACAATAAAATATGTTGTTTTCTTTAACTAATTTTCCATTATAATACGTGCCAGCTTTTACCACATTGGAGCTATATGACTCTCTATAGGAGAAAATGAGCAAATTCCATAGCTAGCTACTTAAATTTCAAGAACTGAGCACTGATTATAAGCATCAGCCTTATAACATATTATTGTATTTTTATGCATTTCTCTCTGTCTTTGTCTTGTCTGTCAGCAATTGGGGACATTCTGAAAAGAAGAGACTCCCAGACTACCCTGGAGATTTCCCCTTGGCAGGGGCTTACACTTGGTCACTGCATTGCCAGGGCAGGTGGCAGCTGTGGTGCAGATGCTGAGGGCAACTCCCAGGCTTAACTCACAAGCAGAGATAGATGGAGGCAGAGATGATGAAACCTTATATAATTGCTTGCTGAATACATCTGATTGACTGGTTATTTGTATGTTCTATGTGCATTGACCCTTGCTCACCCACTGTCAGACTCAGAGTGCAAGTTTTGAATGGTTCAGCTTAAGGTGAATTATATAGTCCAGCCAATGTTAACATAATTAAAACTTTTATACCAATTACTTTCATGTAACCTGTGCTCTAAATATTTGAAAAGTGTTTTGAGCAGGGGTTTTTTATTATTTTTAATGTATTGGTACTTAACCTTTTTATCTTCCTCATCTGTAATACAGCTCTAATTATAGTAGTTAAAGGTGAAGAAACAATTAAAAATGTGTAAAAATGCATCCAACTTAATTTTACATAAATCTAAGTCAGAAACATAGGCCATAATAGAATAAGGGTTTTTCCACTATGGGACAAAAAAGGTATTTTTTGGTTCCAGAGTGATATTTACTCTAGTAAATCTACTCTACTGTAGCTGCTCAACAACTCCAAAATCATTTGGAATACAGAATTTTGCTTGCAATTTGAATTTCTTTCTTATAAAGGTTCCAAGAGAGGTGCCTGACTGATACAGAAAACAGAAAATTCAGCATATGAAACATAACAAACACCGTAACGAAAACCAACATCCTAGTAGGCAACTCTATACGTAAATAATAATTTTGAAAATCTTGTTTTTAATAAGACAGGGTGTTTTGTTGATCCCTGCATTAGGAACATTGTAATAATTCATGCACTAGCTGCCTAGGGAAAGACTGCCAGACTCCAGGACAAATAGTCACGAGGAAAGTCCCACAGCAAGGAAGGCGGAAGGTTACTTCATTAATCAAAAACTTTGGGAAATATGGGAAATCAAAAGCACATTTTGTAGAAATAGGTCCAAGAAGTTGGAGGCACGCACAGAAATCCTTCCTGCATCCAGCTACAACTACAGCCTTGCAGCTGCAGCTCAGGCAATGGGACAGACCTTGTTACTGCCCCTTTACTTTCAGGCAAAATTCAGTGAGCTTTTAGCTAAGGTTTCAGCAGCCAAAGCGTTGGTGATTTTGGTTGTAATAGAGTGCTTATGTAATGCTTGGTTTAGGGAAAGCAGAGTGAGCTTCCAGCTGGCTGAAGACAAAGTCCGGGAGCTGGAGCACTTTGATGTTCCAACCGGTTGCAAAGTGAATGGATATGCCTTTCTCACTGAAAACGAGACTTCGCTAAGGTTTAGGGTCCAATAATCCTTAAATCCCCTTATGATTTCTGGTCTTATATGTCAAAGAAACACTTTTTTTCCCACCTCCTACCTGGCACATCTTTAAGTATATATAGAGATGCATTGTTCACATTCTTTGGAGAACCCTGTCAAGTGGGAAATCTTTCTAAGCAACATCAGAAACCAAAAAGTAGACGAGGAAGCACTGAAGTTCCTGGGAACTATTCATTTCCACATATAGGGAGGTTTACAAGCCATAATCACCACAATGAGTGAGTCACCAGACTTTCTGGTACTAGTATACACCTTCTTTATAGATAACATTGTATGATAACAAATAAAGACAGCAAATAAAACAGGAGTAGCTTCATCAGCAGGAAGAATGAAAGATAGTACACGGCTCTCAATTTTATCAGGGCATTCAGCTCTGAAAAGGGGTAAGTGTTTTTAGGATGTATTCCCAGTGTTTATTTCAGAGATCTTTTGTCAATAACTGTTTAATATGCACTCAACCAGTCCTCCAACGTCTCTCTAAGGACAAAAAATCATGCACAATTCATTCAAGGGATACAAATAAATACTTATGCTCAGAAATTGTTTCCCTCTTATGTGGAGTTTGAAGGGTTGGCTTACAGATTATTTTATTTGTATTTCCTAAGGTATTTCTCATCCATGTGCTGGAGACCTGATGAATGTGTCCTCTGGCATTTCTTTTGGTGGACTCTGAGAACCTTCTGATCTGAAACAATGCTGTGTGACTGTGCTTGTGTTGTGCCACGCCTCAGCTACTTAGGCAGCTATTTCTCAGTTATTCAAAGAGTTTTTGCTAACCCCCCCCCCCCCCCCCCCCCCCAAATCATTAAAAGGTCTTTTTGACTAGATATCTGGCAAACTCCAAGTTTTTTCAATGTGTAGTGTTTGATTAGTCCTGTAGGCTTAGCTCAAAATAGTGCTCTTGATTTGTTACATAACTAATTCCATCTGAATATCATAGAGAAAAGCTGAACACTTAAATCTTGTCTTGAGATCTTATTCTATGCAGGGCTGTTAAAATTCAAAGTCTCTAGACCTCACAGAGGCAACAAAGCTTAAAAGAGTATGACCTTTTGTCTACTGGAATCCAAGTTTGCCCTCTACAAAATGAAATATTCCTTTTTCCTACCTTAGTGAGGTGGGTATTAAAGTCCTCTCTTAATGAAGGAAATCTTGGCTCTGCTAGAATCAATGTCAAAATGCACATTGAGCCCAACCTGGCCAGATTTTATCTGATGCCCTCATTACTGCCCTGTGTGAACTGTGACAAACCCCGAGTGTTCTGCATGTGCTGTAAAATACAACCATCCAATGACTCTCTCTCTGTGTCACTAACTTTTGCCCCTTTCCTCCCCACACACAGACATTTAATACTTCTATAATTTGTTTGATGATTTTCATGCCTTCTTTTAATATTGCAACCATATTTGCTGGCTTTCTGCCTGGTCTCTTGGACTTGTGTGACAGTGTGTGCTTTCATTTGTTATTCAGCTAGTTTACTACCATCTATGATTTTGTTTTGTATCCCTTCCTACATTCTTTAGAATGTTTCCCTTGACTTCTCTCTTCCTTTGTCAGAACTAAAACCACAAAACTTCTTGGATTAATGTGGTTTGCATTTCCAGCTGCAATGTGTCTCATTTGAAGGTTTTTCTTAGCATTTGCAATATCTTTATCTCCTCTGAAGCATAATAGATTTTCAATTTATATACTGCTTTTAACATCAAGCAGGCAGTTCAAAGTCCCTAATAAAATGGGGAAAGAGGAAGGAAGCTAAACCTGAATAGTTGATACAGATAGAAAAGTTTTCAGGCTAGACTTAAATTGAGATAGCATAAGGGCATTCTACATATTATCATCTTTCTAGCTTTACTCCCAGTACTCCCTGCTTGCTTATTTTCTATTAAACATTATATTAAGTGATATTTTAATTCTTTTGCATCTTTTATGTTACTAATTGCTGTGCATAGTTGAGGGAAGTTGTTTGTCTTTTTTTCACATAGGCTTTCACACATAAATTTTTGAGACTTTTGTTATGGCTTCACTGGTTTTTTACACATGGGCCAAAATGAATCCTTATCAGATGGTTGCCTGGATGCTCCAGTTTAGCATCACATGTAAGTCTCTAGAGCAGCTTCATTCTCTGGCAGAAATTCAGCTCCTATCCACTCTCAGGAATGTTAATTTACCACAAATTGTAGCTCATTTCTTGAAAGTGATTTGCCTATAATAGACAGTCCCTGGAGAATTGAAAAAGACTTTTTTTTTTTTTTTTTTTTTTTTTTTTTTTTTTTTTTTTTAAAGTAAGGTTATCTGACACAACCAGGATTTGCAGTTCTGGCTTGAAGCTACTACAATAATGCAGACTCAGTCTGATTTTTCTAATGTCATGATGAGATGCCTTATTAAAGCTTAACATGGACAGGGTGTTGTAGAAAACATTTTGATTCTATAACCCAGAGACCTTCATAGGCATGCTGTGACACTGTAAGACTTTTTCCTCTTGTGATTATCTCTCTTTAATGTAATATTATTGTACTGGAACTCTTAGTGTCTAATTTCCCAGAGTATTACATCATTCTATTATAAGGAATCCTCCTTACTGTCGTTCCAAATCAGGATTATACAGAAAGGCTAATGAATACTCAAGGATTAATCATTACCACAGCCATGGATTGAGCTTTGGGAGAGGAAGAAGTAGGAAAAACATCCACCATTTATCATTCCAGAGGGATTTGTGAGGCAATTCTATACCCAGAATAAAGTGCAAGCTAAAAAAGAAATTAACAAATGATAATAATATAATGTTATTATGATGTTTTTATTTTTTAAAAATTAACCTCCAAGTTCCCAACTTCTAGTTTGCATTGATAAGATGCTCCATTGGACTTGCGGCCGCAATGACCAGTACACATACCTTTGAGGATGTCACTGACAGCTCTGGGCTGTGCTTCATGCTGGCTTTATGAACATCTTGTTGTCTTCTAACCTGAAGATCATCATAGGAAGAGTGAAAGCAAAATAAAAGATGTTTAAATTAAAGCACGAAGACCGTTGTTACATGGATCGTTATTCTCTTACAGGGCGCAGGATGCATCTCCCCAGTACCTATTCGGAGAAATCTGCTTCTTGCTGATTTGCTATTCAACATTTAAGGGAAAGAGTTAACTGTTGCTTCAATGCAAACTTCTGAGGTATAAAATGGAAAATATTTGCTTTAACATACATGAAAAAAAACACTTTTAGCTTTTACCGCTTGGTTCCATTTGTCTGTGACTGAACAGTTACAGCAATCCCCTCACTTCTCTTTTGCATCATACTTTGCAATGAATGGAAAGAATTACTAGATTACTCTCAAAATCATTCCTCAGAAATTCTGTGATTACCTATCTCTTCTTGATGTGCCATTGGAAGGCAGAGGAGAGGCAGACATATGGAAGGAAAGCAAATACCAACAAGTGAGAGACACTTGTTGAATTGCTGATCTTGCTGCCAGTACATCGATCAACACACATTTCCACAAGATCTCTAAGCTGTGCCTTCATCCACTTTTTCTTTAGCAGTCTGCCTGCATGTCAAGCTATTTTACATGGAGTACTTCATGGGTTTTGATTCTGTTTCCAACCTACAGCCTCTTCTTCTGGCATAATAGTTACAGTTCTTTCCAATCAAGTAATATTGATTTTAGGCTTTTCAAGTGCTGTTGCTATACAATTCTCTCCTCTGCTTAGTATGGTCTGATTCTCTCTTTAAAGCAGGCTGGCTCATTCCACTCCTCATCAAAGGAACAGTTCTTCTCAGCTCTTCTTTTCCTCCTGATAGACTTGGCTCATGCTCCTTTTCCCACTGCCAAAACTATTGGCCTATTTTGTTATGCTCCAATGGAGCCATCCTACCCTACTTGGCTGCAGTTGGTCTGTTCCACTCTGCTCAGATTAAGCTCTCTAACTCTGCTCTTTTTTACGGTCATTCTCCTGTAATCCTCTGTGCTTTTCTATAATCAGTCTGCTCATCATTTGTAGAAAGCTGTCTCGATAATCAGATTTCATCCATATGGAATTTAATCCAGGTATTTGCTAATGACCCCTAAGACTGGTAGCTGGCTTTTTGTGGCATATTTTTGACAGGAGACTACACTGTCTACCTGTCATGTGTTCTGTAAAAAATGTACACTTCCACATTAATGTAAAATGATCTGTGTAAAGCATATTAGTACAAAGCTGTGAACAGTCCTTGCACACGTCTTGGGAGCCAGACAGAAATGGACCCATGTAAATTCCAGTTAAAGGCTTATTATTACAGAAGCACATATTACAGAAGCATAAAGGAATCCCATTTGGGTTATTAAAACCCACCTGACTAAATCCTTCACAGTGTACCAACATCAGTGAACAGGCCTTGGGAGCTATGCAGAAAACTTCCCAAAATGTACATAAACTTAGGTTAAGAGCATTTCTAATCCTACAGTGTTTATAAGTTGCTAATTATGTGGTCCCTGATTTGTATTAAATATGAAAGAATTTTAAGACTTCTTTTCTAGGTTACTGTTGACCTGTTCTAGCCATTTTTGACAAACAATTTTTTACCTTTCTCCTGGTTTGATGTAGTCATGGCTCAAAATGTGGCAGGAGTTGGGTTTTTTCCTCCAATAATCCAGAAAAATACCCAGGTATAAACAAATGAGAAAGTATAATTAATTAATGAAAGTCCTTTTTGAAAAAGTTGGCCCACATTAATCTGTCTTTTTCTATGTGTTCATCTCACCTTATTTCTTAATTTATCTCCACTGTACTATTAAAAAGTATAAATTCATTACTGTGTACATTTATTTTGTCTGAGGCACCACCAATTTTAACCAGTGTGCTTGTATGAATCAGAGCATGATAAAAAACATTTGACTTCATAAATCTTTTACTTCTGAATGACTGATGAAAAAAGAGTCTATAAAGCCATGAATACCTTCTCAGTAAATGATGCAAAAATTTATATGAAAAGTAATTGATAATTTTGAGATCAGTGAAAAAAATTATAAATCTTTCTCCTTTATGAAGTCTTTTGTGTGAAATATGGGATGGTTTAGGCTATAAAATTTATACTTACCAGCAGGATACTCAATCAACAGCTTTAAAAAATATATTTAGAGATGACAACAAAAGCCAATGTTATAGACAAGCAATCCAGAAGTTGTATTTATTTATACTTTTATTCTCTTGCTCAGTTTCACTTAAAAAAACGCTTATTACGACATTATACACAGTTAATTACTTCTGCTGGAAACTAAAATATCCAGTTCCAGCACCTTTTCTCAATGGACTTGCAAGACACTATTTAGAATTTGTGTATATGGTGTGCTGCACATATTAGAACCATAAAGACCATGTCAGGGACTCTAAGGAATAATAAAATATTAATTTGATGGCAAAAATTAAGTGGCTTAAAGAAAGAAGCTGTTGTTTATCCCATGAGTGGCTTTTAAGACATTGATGTCTGGTTTGATTGTGTCTATTCTTAGCCAAATTAACCACGCGTAATGAGACCTAAGTAACTGTCTGACTTCAGTCAAGCACCTCACTTAGGGAAAACCACCAATTTTCCCTCTGTCAAGTCCAGTGTATGAGAATGGACATTTCTTCTTTCTGAGCTCATGTGATTTTTGATAACACTATAAAAAGGCCTGTTTCATCCCTGTCACTTGCAGAAAATACACGTCCTTACGGAAAAAAAAACCCCATGCTCTTTACACATAAAGAAATACATGGAAGAAAGGCCTCAGAAAGTGTGAATCTTATGTGTGATATCCTAATTTAGTGAGAAAACAGAAGTACCTAACTGACCATGAATAGGGAAATTAATAAATTCATTATATGCTTGTTAAAATAAATGAATGGTTCTAATGCTCTGCTGCTTCAAGAGAGTTAATTCAATTTACAGCACCTAAGAGTGCAGCCTATATGTTGGTAGTGGTATATGTATTGTCATCAGATGTAAATAAGACATCTGCAGGCGTTGTTTCCTTTCACTGACTGCCAGAACCAGGGATAATAGTACAGTGAAAACACTAATTTACACAAGAAATACTGCACCATAAACTGGTTTGCAGTTAACAAAAGACTATTGACTATGAATTGCATTAACATTTAAAAGCAATATAAAATATGAGAATAATTAATTTCTTTTATGAAAAAAATAAAGGAAAAAAGGTACTTCCAGATCTGTTTTTATAGTGCTTACAGGATATAATGGCAACTTAATCAATTTTCTTTTATTTATTAATATAATCCAAAGTACAGCATAGAATATGTGAACCCTAAAAAAGAAATTTTTCAAAAGCATCTTTTGAGTATCTAAGGTTCCTGACCATCCCCTATCCTCTTTCTCCTTCTGTTGCATTTTCTTCAAAGCAGAGCAAAATGCTGAATACATACTAAGGAACCATCAGAAAATCTAAAGATTTTCAGCAACATAATGTGAAAGCATTGGTAAAAGGGTAAAAGTTGGGAGAAGTAGAGCAGGGAGACACTTGGCAGCACAGAAGTGAGCAGAAAAGGGTCAGTTTCATGGCTGAGAGAGGTACAAAGACTAGGAGTCACTGAACATAACTCAAAACTGTAATTCATTTGAGATGTTCTGGTGAAATCATTCTTCTTATCCTTGAAGTTAATGATCAGAAGGACAAAATGAAACTGTGACCCATGGTTCTTGAGGAAAATCAGAAACAAAAAAAAAAAAAAAGAAGAAGAAGGAGCTTTGCATTGTGTAAGCCTCAGGACTCTGTCAAGGGCAGAACAGCTGGATGTATTTTTTGCTGACTCATGTCACTGGTATGTGTGTCTCAGACTTGATCGTTCTCGCAATTAGTATCAGAATTATTTTGAGAGAGACAATTGGCCTGCGAATGCAGATGTGCCAAGTATGGTTGGTTATGCATACGTGTCAACTGTTTCAACAGAAATGAGGAGAAAAGTAGACAGACTTGGATGTTTTGTTTGGCTTTTATGTTTTAGATGCTTTGCTTTGGTGCTGTGCGTCTGGTATTCGCTTTGTCACATAATTATACTAGGTCTCATTTGGCTTGCAAAGTCAGGTTTATTTTCTTTTTCTGAAGAGAAATGACAAGTGCTATTTTAATCTTTCCAAGCAATTTCAGTATTAAGCATTCCTATCACGTATCAGTTCAGGGAGGGAGGTTACAGCTTTAAGTTACTGCATCTGGAGTTTTGTCCACTTTCAGGTGGACGTGACTGCCAACAGCAAAAGAGAGAGAGGGGCTTGGAATCAGATTGCAATTAAGGTTATACAGCATCAGTGGTGTCAGGCTCGAGGGAGGCACTCAGCAGCCTCTATCTGCTGTGCAAACCACCAAACGCCTCCATCTGACAGCTTTTCAAAATAGCTACGCTTGGCACCACTTCTTTGGGCACAATATGTCCTGGATAATTTATTTAGTTTATATATTCAGCTGTGTACTAATTAACTCTTTGTCTTTTGGAATTCTGATTTCCTGTTTAATACATTTAAAATTGTGTCTTTGTAGTCCAAGGGGACAAATTCTACTGCAACTTACCTGGAATGAATTCGGAGTAATTCAGATGGTTTCAGTGGATTTATACTGTCTTTAGAGAGCCGAATTTGATCCTCTCAGTGGAATTAACAAACAGCTATAATTACCTCCATTTAAAAAAAAAACCACCTACAAACAGATTTTACCTTACTTTCTCACTGTTTGCTTTTTGTGTGCCAAAGAACACTTAGCAGAGGACAGCACAAAGCTTTTCAAGGAGGCTCACTCAAGTCAGTAGTCAGCCATGAAACAGAACCTGAATTTTGAATTGGACCTCCATTAAAATTGCACAAATGGCTGTGATTTTCAAGATTTTAATTTTGCAATTTTAATCTGGAGCACTGAAATTCACAGCAGTTAGTTCTGAGAAGGGTCAATGTGCAGAAAATAAGAGCTGGGGCTTGTGCTGTTTTGCAGGCCTCACATTTATTGAACTAACAATCTATGTTTGCATGAATTTTCAGTTTAGGGATGTGGAAAACCCTGTGACTATTAGAAGCCCGTGTTTAAAAGGAATTTGTAACAAGTTTGATAGAATGCAGCATACAGGAGCAAGAGCAAGCTGAGAAAGACATAGAAGTTACCCATGCATTCCAAAGAAAGGGACTGATTTCCTGAAACTTCTGCCTCATGTTTTTGAGTTGCATATTTTTTCTGTATTTTGTTTTATTTTTTCAATGATGAATATGATTTTTTAAAGTTTTTTTAAAAAATAAAAGATAACTGCCATTTGAACTACATTGCATATAATGTAAGATTTAGTGTTTGAAGTGTGAATGTGTGCTTGTGTTTCTATTTATATTTTTGCACTGGAATATTTCATTTAAAAAAATCTCACTGCAAAATAGGTTGAGAAATGCTAAGAGTTTTGGGATATTTTCAGATCTTTAAATGCATTTGGTGGCTACCTGGGTTTTGCAGCAAAAGGCATTTGATTTGTTGTTCACTGACACTAAACTAATTAGCTTAATTTGCACACTTTTTATGATCCACAATGTACTGTATAGCACATAAAAAAACCCTTAACTTCAAATGCATTCATTAAGTGCATTATTTCCAGACTATTTCTACCTTTATATTCGATCAAATAGAAAATATTAGACATGTGATAAATGTCTATGGCAGCCCGTACAACAAGACATTTCACTGAGATGTGTATTAGAGTCCTCTCTGCTTAGTGTTATACCGGAGTTTCCTGGATCACATGGGAACATTTTGTCTTACAAAAACATTTTAAGTTTAGAAAGTGACAAGAAATTTCCCCTGAGTGTTCTGAAAATAACTTACAAGTAAAAGTTACTTTTTTTAAAAAAAATTAGTATAATAAACATCATCATTAATCATATAAATCATAAATTTATAATCACAAACATTAAAAAGTTTGAAATAAAACCTGTTAATATTTGATTACCATAACATTGGCAGAAGTGTATTCTAGGCTTTTTTGGAAAGTTAATTTTGACAAAATTAGAACTGACCTTGTACTGTGATAACAGACTTGAATGTTCCAGGGGAATATGATTCCAGCTAAATTTCTCTGACCAGGGGTACTAATAATTAATGAAAGTTTTTGAAGTTCCCTTCATAGAAGCATATGAGCTGCTGGGAAATTAGAAGCCAGAGAAAGAAATACAGACATTTCATCATTCAACATGCAGAACAAGGAATTTGATGCTGTTTGTTGGCTGACAAACTCAGTTCTCGGATTTTTAGAAAATCTGAACTTTGTAGCAGGATTAAGCTGATATGCCTGACTGCAGAGTGATGAGCTTTGACTGACACAGCACCAGTTTGAATGGTGTTCCCATGCACAGCAGAGGAAAAGTTGTTAAAAACTCCCTTGTTTTAGAGAATGGAGAGGAAAGAGAGGGCAGTGAAGAAGAAGAAAACACATAGACATAGCATATGTTAGACATTTAAAAGAAAAATTGCTTACAGAAGTGCATGAAAGAATCATTAGGGTTGTTTTTCAAATGTAGAGCTCACTCATGTGGGGTGGAGCGATTCTGTGGCAGCCGAAGCGCTAGAGTGGAGGTCAGGCCTTGGTTGTCTCTGCTGCTAAAGGCTGGTGGCCTCAACTGCGTGAGAGACTGCTAAGGAAACCAAAGGCAGAAGTTTCACACCAAACTCATGAGTCTGGCTCATAAGCAGAAACATTCCCCAGAAATGTACAGTCTGGCACTTCCTACTTGTGTGCACCAGCCTGCTCAATATCCGACTCCCTGTAAGCTACTTTTCACTTTGGGATTCACAGTAAGCATGTTGAAAGCAATGGGAAAATTCTCATTGATCTTAGAGGCCTTCCAGACAGACCTTCTGTGAGCGTGAATGCTCCAGACACCAAGTTAGAGATGCTAATGCGAGTTTGTCATACACTGAAGTTGTTACAGAATTGTGTATAAACAGTGCTTTAAACTGTGGAGCCATAACCATTCAGTGAGTGAGATGAAATGGAGACCTGTAAGTCATAGCAACATATTTTAGTAATTTGTTTATGTAAAACAAACAAATTGCTAAGAGTTTTAGCAATTACCATCAATTGACGAGCAATTATTAGCAATTTTTTTCCATATGGGTTTGAGGGATTCACTCTATTCTATTTATTTACTTGTACTCTGGTCTTTGTTTCAATTTTATACCTCTGGAATAAGAAGTAGAGACAGAGATGGCAGAGGATAAAAATACCCATTGTGGAGCAGTTAGGAGTTATGTAGTGACCCAAAAGAAGACACAGGGGATGACCTGCCTCTTGGTGTCCTACAAAGAGAAATCCAACTGGCTATGAAGTCCATGTTACTAATGCTATACCTTTTTTTAAGTAATACTTTACCAAATCCAGCTATCAAGGGAAAAAAACAAACCAGTAGTGAACCTGCAGTTATCAAGGGTTTCCAGTATCCCTGGGGTTGTGTGCATAACAGGCAGCCTGCCCTATGTAACAGACACCTCGAGCACTCTTGTACTTCTACCACCCTAAAGCAAACACAAGCCTAAACCAGAGCCATGTGTATACATAAAAGTCTAAACAGATTAACTTACTCAGAGACAGTGAACCAAACAACAAACAAACAGAAATTAGGATAAAAGACATCAATACACAGCAACACGGGCGGAAAAGTTAGCATCTAAACCTCAGATTGCTGACAACTAGCAGATTCATGGCTCTTTCAAAGGAGAAATAGCTGGTTCAGCACCTGCAATGAGAGTGCAGCAAGAATGGCATTTACACTTTTGTGGCTCACACAGCTATCCTATGAGAATGGATTATTGCATTCTGATGAAAACAAACATGAGCCAAGCTCTGGGATTACGTTGTGCTGCTAACTGCTTTTCAAAGAAAATGTAGACTATGAAGATTGCAAATATAATGGGTCCCATATCGCAGTGACAAACACAGTATACAAACAGTGAACCTGGTGGTGTGCTCAGATAGTCCTGATCAACAACACCAGACTCTTGCTATCATGTTTTCAAAGGGAATTTTCTGAAGGATATTGGAAATGTGTGTACATCAGAGACAATCAAATCTACCAACATCTTTTAAGTAACAAACATTGCCTTATGCATTCCTCTTGAGCCTTAAAAAGAAGTAAAAAAAAATAAAAAATTGCCAAGTTCCATATTGCAGCTGTTTTCCTCAATGGTTCTAGTGGCATTAGCTTTTAAAGCTTTAATCTTTCAGCTGAATACCAAACATACCTGAGATCCTTTATTACAGACTTGATTACCCATGTCTGATTGACATGGTAACCATGGCATCATTGCTGTGAAGAGGAATTCAACTTAAAAAAATAAAAACTAAAAGTCATTCTATTTTATAACTATACAGATTCACACAATGTGATAATAATGAGGGTGAACTGTGAAGCCTGAAAGCACACTGAGCTTATTGCACAAGCTGGACAGCAGAAAAGGCAAGAAATAATAGAGTTGTCACTGGACTATTTCACCTTAACACTATATAAACAAAAGCATTGTTGTTAGTTGGTCCACTTCCTCAAATGCATAATCCCAGAGTATTAATGCTAAATGTGAAAACTGTAAACCTCCAGTTTTGCTGAGCACAAAAAATGTATGACTGTACAGCAGTCTGCTTTGGTCAAAAAATTATTTCAATGTTTGAAATCAGGTCATACATATGTATAATGAATACTTACATATTGCTTTACATTTTTTTGGTGCTCTAATGTTGCTCTTTATTGTATGCAATGCTCAATTTCTACTAAAAATGGCAATTCATTTTACTGGTACACAAAAGGTACAGAATAGACAGTGAAACTATATGAGAAATGGCTTAGCAGTAAGTGCTCTTCTTGGCTTTTCTACAGACATTCTACTATAGAAGAAATATTAAATCTGAAACAGCTCTTAAAAAAGAAAAACCTAAACACTTCTTAGGTATGTGGTCTTAAAGAGTAACTTATCTTTGAAGAATTGCATTTTTATTCTGGAAATGCTTACTTCAATCTCACCATTTATAGGTATAATTTATTTTTCAGTAATACCTAGCCATGAGTTTCTCTATTATCAAGTGTACAGCCTGGCCCAAGAATGATACTGATATGGTTTTAATAAAATGTCAGTGTGCTAGTCACAGGTATTTATCCTGAGCATTAATCATCTTATATTATTTTTATACATGCACAAAGGCTTTTTTTACACTTTTTCAAAATAATAACAAAATTCCTGTTTGATTATAGCTTCTGAACCAAAATATAAATGCAATAAGGTGCTTAAAAAGCACTTATGTATTAGTCACTCAGGGTTTTTTTCCCACAATTATCAAGTAAAGAGCAATATAAAAGGGGTAACAGTATCTTCTGTATAGTTTAGCCCAAAAAAAGGATGTTTTTTCCCAATCTATCTTAGTTAGGTCCCTTGTATTTCTTATTTTTCTACATACTTTGTCATGACTAAATGGGGTAACATATGCTTGCACTCTTTGGGATATTTGCTGTCAGCTTTCTCTGTTGAATAAACTGATCTCTTGAGAACTTACTTACATAGCACACAGCAGGAGAAATGGAGGAGAAGCAATCACTGTCCAAAGAGAGGTGGAAAGAGGAGGCTGAATGAAAAATAGATAGATATGGATCACACATGCCAGGTGCTCAAGTAAAGCCTGTTTATCCCTAATAAGTTGGTGAAGTTGCGGAGAAGAGTTTATCCGTGTGAATATAGGATTCTTGTAGTATTGCCAAGGTCAGTGATAACGGATGGTGATCAGCTCAGTAAATGCTGGTTGTGCACGTTAAAGTTGCCTAGGGACTGCTTTAACCTATGCACCCAATTTTTTTCCAAGCCTACAAAACATTTCAGAAATGAAAACATGCGTAAAATGCCTGCATGGGCCATGTGTTCTTTGTTTCCTACCTTCCCAAGTAAGCTCTTGTTTCCCTCTATTTTATATTTCCTTTCTGCCCTGGGTTCTTAAAGATGGATGTGTAATTGTAGTTTGAATGACAGATTGGGGTAGTGCCTTTCATTCACTTCACACAAACCTCCAGGATCCTCAGGGTGTGCGAGTAGGGGCAGAATAGAGTGCTTAGCTTTTAATGGATGGTTAAGAAGTAATGAAAGAGGAATCAGCTTATCTCGGGGTGCCCTGTGGGCTACATTGTTTTCAAATAGCTTTTAGCTGGGGCTTCTCTCTCTGAGGTTATATATTGTTCAAGTGATTACCCCAGGAAACAGGACTATTTCAGATACACCCCTTAGATACCACAGCTGTGGGCACAAATCTAAATTGTGTTAAAACCAGTTTGCACTGCACTGATAATGTCAAAACATGCTACTGAGCTCTGTTATGGCAAAAAAGCAGCATCATTTTACATCTTTCAGCAAAGAAGGTGGTTTAGGTTAGTCCAGCAATGCATTTCATGTGTCTGGTTTACAGACATGCCGGCCAAGATGACAGCAGATGTGTGGATTTACAGTGTACTGTGAGACTTGCAGCCCACCCTGAGGAGGTTATTCACTGCCTTGTAAGGGACATCAACTATCCAAGACTTTTTAGATTTCTAGACTTGATAGGAGCTGCATAAAATTGTTTCTTTTTCGCTCTCAAAAGACCACTTCAGTTATATTTGTGCAACATCCACACATAAAATTATTTTACTGGACAAAGTGAACTATGGTTCTCTGAAATTTTCCAGCTATTAAACTGAATACTAACTTGAACTTAAAAGCATTTATGCTCTAAAAATATGGTGGGCTGGGTTAAAAGGGTAATGTTAGTAAAGATCATTCCTGGAAAGGGTAACTTTCATGGAAGAATCAACATTTTGCAGCAGATGCAGAACTTTGCTATAGTTCAATTGAAAGTCTGCAATAAAAGCTAGAGAGCTTTTCCCTGTGCTTTTTGGGTAGGAGATTACACTTGCCTCACTTCCGTTGAGCGCACAGGATCGTCACCTTCTGGACATTATAAACCTTTGAGATTTGTAGGAAGTTTCTGAGCTATTTCTTAGAATTTTCAAAGAGTGAAGGGAGACAGGATGTCCTATTCCATCTACCCCTCACCTCTTTCAGGAAGTCAGAGCCTTAAGATGAAGAAATATTTGAATTTTAAAGGTGGGATGTGTGTGAATGTGTGACCTTATGTCCTTAGTGTCTACACGAGGAGTCCTTAACTACCAAATGGGACAGTGTGTACAGAAAGGGTTTACCGAGTGCTTGCTTTCTCTTAAGCAAATGGATTCCCCAGAAAAGTAATGAAAAACCTTTTATGTTCCAAACACATTGGATTGAAATATTTGGATATGTATCTGAGCTCAATAAAATTGCTATGCTTTTTGTTGTTTGCCCAAATCAGTGGATATTTTATGGAAAATATTTTGGATAGACAAGGACTTAACCTGCTTCTGTCAGGTAGCATTTTCTTGCCACAAATTAAATAACACCTTTTGCAACTGGTTTTAACTGATTTTAACAAAATCACTACTTTAACTCACTGAAAGTTGTATCCTACAGTTGATTTTTTGCTGAGTTTCATTAATCAAATTCATCAAGACAAGGAGATCTTGAAGTTTCAACATGTCTTTCCAGTTTTATTTTTATCCCTGACGTCAGAGTTAAATTCCAGGAAATTAAGCTTTGAGTATCAAAAATATTTACAGTTCATATGCCAGTGATTGTTTTGCAGTAGAGGCTGTGGAAATCTGGAGGAACAAACAAGCTGAGCACTAAACTTTAACTAGATCTGTTAGCAGTTTATGATACATATTCCTCTCCATCTGACCATTCAAACAGCTGATATACCTGAAAACTAAACCTTTATACTATTATATATATATATATATGTGTGTGTGTGTGTGTGTGTGTGTGTGTGTGTGTGTGTGCATGTGTGAATATAGACCCACACACATATATTTATGTGATATGTGTATAATGTTCCAGTTTTCTGTGTCTGGAGAAGTACTGCAGGTAGTTTACATGAGTAAATGTTAATACACACATATGAACACGTGTACACACCCTCTACACAGTTTTTCAAATGCCTCCTCCTTTCTTTCAAGATTTACAAGAAGGTACATATTTTTTAATGACATTTTATTAAAAATATGCTTCCTTGGAAAGTGGTCAGGAATAAAACCATGTTTCTGCTTGGCAGCAGAAGCAGTTCAGCAGGTACCATGCTGCAGGTAAAGTCCATCAAAATCTGCTTTACTACAGCTCTGAGTAGTAGTCACACACGCTTCCCAGAATAAACCACCCAGACTCCTTCCTTGACTTTTGATTTCCCATTTTTTTCCTCTCTCTCTCATTTGAAAATTTTCAGGCTATGTTTCTTTTCTGAGGGGATAAAGAACGAGCAATGGGAAATATAATTAGGTTATTAGGAAGCCAATCTTTTTCTGAACTTATATTTCTGTTTTTGCTTAGAAACTTGTTTTCCTGGAGTCTGGTACTATAGTTAAATAGAAGGGGGTCACATTAAAAATAAAGTTTAGGTGACTGTCATTTGTTAGAAATAAGACATCAGAACAACTGACCTTCAATGTCTATTTAGGTCAGTAGACAAAAGTCAAAGCCTTGCTTTTGAAAAGTGATCCATTTTGCTGTTCAAATAAGCTTTGCTGGGGCTCCAGTTTTTAGAATACATTTCCCATGATTAAGACTAACTGAAAGCAGTCAGCAGAGGGTTTTTAAAGATGTATTTTAAATGGTGTAGCAACAGTACATTCAGACGTCCCTTATGTTAGCATTTCTGAACAGGTATGAGAATTCTACTTTAATTATTTATTCTTCTCAAAATCTAGCCTCTCTTTTTATTAAATATTAAAATGCATGAAATTTTTGAAAGGCACTGTTTTCATTGATAATGGTGGTTCTCTGAATTACTTTTAACTAACTTTGTAATTGAAAGCTGAGTTTGAGGAAGGTGAGTTAAACATCTTCTGGGAATGGGATTGTAACAGTGTTTTTCAAGGTTACTTTCTCTTCATTAAAAACTTTGTAAAATAATAATGAAGAGGAAACCATCTCATTAAGGAAAGAATAAGATCACTCGTCAATTTTACTGCTCTTCTCATCTAACTTTATATCAGTAGGAGTAGAGCAGTGCCTTGCATTTCTTAAGAATTCTTTGCCCCATATTCGCTGTAAACAGAGAGGAGCCATAATTATACTTCATTTGATCCATATCAAAGGTACTGATCCATGTATCAATTTACATAAAGCACATAAAACATTTTTGCTTTTTACCCTTACTTCACCACTTTCTAACAAAAGTTTTCCTTTGCAGACTTCATTTGAATATAAAAATCTCCCGGTGAAATTTGCGATGTTAAACAAACCATACCAGTCATTCAACTTTTTAATTAAGGATTCAGTGTTCCATCCCTTTTCAGACATTAAAATTCAGGTGCAGTCATTAATCTTTCTAAATGAATTCACCTGTGGCTAATACTGATGTATTTTCTATGAGGCTTGTCATGGACTGCATACTGCATGCATAACCACTCTACAGTTAATTACACAAGGGATTATCGTTAGTGTCATAAAGATAAAGCCTTGCTAGAAGCATTACAGACATTTTTTGAGCAATGACTTATTTAATTTTTGTTAAGAGCTACCTAAGTATTTAAGAACAATAAAAGTTTGTTTATATCATGGAAGAGTGAATGGCAAAGTTCAGAGAACTCTCAAAATGAGCAATCATGTCCAAAGCAGCTGACCACCTCTTTCTTGTTTCCTTGTGTCAGTCTCCCACCTACTCTTCTAAGTATCAAGAAACAAAATAATGCAAATACTGCACTCCTTTTAAGGTCTGTACGTTAGAGTTCTGTATCAAGTATTCCTCTCTTAAAAAGATGAATAACACAGCTGATGAGAACAGTAATTTATAGCAGTACACACCAGTCTGCCTAACAAGACAAAAGTTCAAAGGTTGTTAGGGAGCAAAGCAATCTCTGAAGAGCAAGCAGTGTATTTTACAGGACAATTCATCAAAACATTAATGGTGTGGTATTCCAGCACCATCCCCCTGATCCTCCCCCCCAAGAAAACCCCCAAGATAACAGCATATAAACCTTAGCATTTATTGTATTCTAAGATTTGGATTTATTAATTAGATATTAGAAATCAGAACTGCAATTCTGTCTAAAACTGCTGTGTCGTGTAGCAGGCAACAATGTGTTGGTAAAAGATTTGCAGCATTCAGCAAGTCTGGGAAGCACTTCCTATCAGCTGAGCTCATAGGCACCACTCCTGGTATAACGTGAGCAGGCTTGTCTCAGCCATCCAGAGAGATCTAATCAACACAGAGAAAACATGAAATAAACAGATGTACTTAAGAACAACAGTTTTGTTTAAAATATAATACAGTAGAGAAGAAGATTTGATTTTCAAGCCCATTGCATCTGGTTTAAATTAACTTTGGTTGATTTACTTCTGGTTTACACTATTAGAAGACAATCCCCAAGATGTTCTTAAATTATTAAAGAATTTGAAATTAAATACATCAGTGAAAAATAGAATACAAAAAAGAATAACATTGTGAAAATCTCAAACCAGACAAAATTGTGACAAAACCATCTTTAAAATAGGTAACTAATGAAATAAGACTTATAACTTAGTTTTTATTTCCTCATAAATATTTGGTGGAGAAAAGATGGAAGGGGAAATTGTTATTTTTTTCAATTAAAATATTAAATGTTCCACTCAAGAATCTGCAATTTTTTGTCTGAGTTGCATTGTAGCACAAAATAAATAAAAAGAACCAGTGAGAAGCCTGATGTTAGAATTTACTGTGTGAGATTCAGGTTTTTTTGGGCCTTTTTTTTTAATTTCCTGTATTTTTGAAAAGCTGAGGGGCAGTGGAACAGAACCACCCACTTCAAACCTCTCTTTTTTTCACACTTTGCTTTCCTGCCTGTTAAATCCCTCTGGGCTTGCTTCCATAAACAATAGCAGATAATTAGATTTATGCATGTAATTTGATTTAAATTGATTCTAGTGGTTATCCAGTGATGTTACAGAAGCTGCCAAGCCAGCCAGTGGGTACATCCCCCCCCGCCCGGAACTTCAGAAATGTCATGACACAACCAACCATCCTTTTTTACATACAGTTTTGTAAATGCAATAAAAACCCCAAAAACCTGTGTAAATTAAGGTACTTTATTTGTATGTGAAAGTTAAATTTCATTACATCTGGAGTTTTCCTCATGCATCCGTCTCTGATCTATATAGTTTTATTTTTTCATTGTTACATTATCAGAATTGCATGGATGTTGGTCAAATAATGACAGCAAATCAGTTATGAATTCACCAAATCTTTGGATTTGGGGGTAGGAATCTAAGCTGGAATCTAAGTTTTATGGAAAGGGGCTGTGTGATGTGCTAGGGTGAAGAGGGCACAGTTCTTGTTAGGGTGGAAAAGCTGCTAGTGAATATTAAATTTAATTTGGAAATTAACCTACATTCTTGCCCAAGGTCAATGGTAGCCATTAAAACATACCAAAGTAGTGTTGTTTCTGTGTTTTCGGTGGAATAGACTCTCTTTTATACAAAAAATACCCCTGTCTTCAGGTAGCCTTTTACCAAAAATACTGTGCATATGAAATTTTAATTCAAAATGAATGCAATTCATCATTACAGGAAAGGAGAGACTTTTTAAAATTATGTGGTTTTCAGTTTTTCATGTTTCCTTTTTCCTCCATTTCTTTTCTGCTCATAGTTCCATTTATTATAGCAAGGTTTCTTCTCAATCTTGAAAGTTTTTATAGAAAGCCAATTACCTCATCAATGTTCTCTGCCTCGAGAAATTTGAATTCACCCCAAGTGCAAAGAAATAGTTTTTTATTGAAAGATAAGTCCAAAAGGTAGGGAGCAATTCCAATGACATATGAGGCATTTTTCTCCCATTTTGATTTAATATGGTAATAGTTACCACCAAAATATGTGAAGGTAAAAGACTCTCAGAACAAGAAAACTCTCAGTCCATGAATTTTACTTTATTTTCTGTCTTCTTCCTTGGTTTGGGGAAAAAAACCAGTGTTTTGGTGAAAAGTAGAGAAACTTCAAGCATTTTTAATGTTTTACCATTTTTCTTTTGCTCTTGGGCAAAGCACCCAGAACTGCTCTATTCCTTAAGCTGCCCTTGGGAGAAAGAACACCAAGATGTTATGTTTTATTATTTGAGAATATGTTAGGCATGCTGCAGTAAATAAACAGTGCTGTCAAAAGCTCTTATTTATTTAATTTTGAGAATGAATTTGGTGCTAATGAGGTTGAGGGGCTGATAGCAAAGTCTAGAGTCAGGCACAGCATGGGCAGGTGCTCTGAAAGCTTCTTCAAACAGCTCTGTCAGCAAGTGCACTTTAATCCTGCTTTGCAATATCCCTGCTTGCCATCAAAGTGCCAGTTCCTGCCAGGTGCGAGTGCCCTCGGCTCTCACCGATGACAACAGCAGAACAGTGAGCTCAGTGCTTGGCAGGATCAGGATCAAGCATTCAAGCTCTAGTGCAGGCTGGAAATTAAACCAAAAAACTAACTTTGTCAAATACAGACATTTGTCCTAAGGACAAAGACATTGCCTCTGAAAAATCCTTCATTATTTGTACAGCCAGTATTGAGATTCAGATTCTCAAGAGGTCAGCTGGCTGCATTTAACAGTGATGGTATCTGCTATTCTATAGATACCTAAATGATGCAAAAATTAAGTATTGGAACAATTGTTAACCATATGATAACTAACTGTACTATGTTGGTTGATAAAGCAGAGAAGCCACAAGACTTTGTCTGAATACACAAAAGGGACTAAAACTGTTAGTGTTAAAATTGAGCACTTATATATGTGCATTCTTTATACAGACCAAAAATGACAGGGCTCCTGGACTCTGAGTTACTCTTGAATACACTTGCACTTCTGTCTCAGAATTTTTTTTTTTTTTTGGAAGAAATCATTCAAATCCCATGCTTTAAGAGCCAAAAATTTCCTTCATGCTTTCAGATTTTGTCTGGGGTACTCACTTTCTTTTAAATATCGTTTTAGCTTTGGTTATGGTCTTGTACCCCCAGTCTTAAATAGCACACAGCTTTTGAAGCTCCTACACATTCAGCTTCTGCTCTGTCATAATTTTATACTTTTGGTACTGAAGGCCTCCAAATCCTCAGAGTCTGTCCAGGCACTGCAGAAAGCTGTACTCTGGGACCCACAAATAGGGCAGACTGGATTTCTACAGATTAGTTAATTTGGGAGGTCCAAGACAACATGAATTCAGACTAAAGCATCTCCCAGGTCTGGACATCTTTAAATCTTTTCTTTTTATGGATTCATTGATGTCTAATACAGGCTTCATGAGATCTTTCCCTCTTCTACCTGGCCTCTTACCATCACAAGAGCTGAATTATCTTTTCCCAACCATTGTGGAAATGTGTCAGCTTCAATGAAATCTGCCAGGAAGGTTTCAAAAATACTTGTAATATAACTTCTCTACACTCGTTTCACTCAGAAACAAGGCCAAAGATTGAGCTGTTTATTTAGGATTTTGCATTACAAGATGTACCAAGGCCTCGTGGAACAGCAATATCTTCAGCAGAAAGGAGCAAAACTGGAGGAGAATGTAGAAAACCGTATACTACCTTATTGGTTTTGGATCAAATATTGGATAGTGATGGTGTTTGGAGAAAAAAAGTCAAACATTTAATACAGTCAGGCTTGGCACGCTAGGTAGAAGGTAAATTATGAACCTGTAAAGACTGTTTTCAGACTCATATAAAAGATGATATGATACATGTAGAAGAACAGATTCTTTAAAAAAAAGTAAAGAGCACAAGGTAGTATTCCCAGAGAGGCATAGTCCCTTCCTCACTCTATTGATAATAAGTAAAAATGATGCAGCTTATCTGTGCTCCTATAGTGAATGAGAGAGGATTCATTATACTAACTAGGACTTAATTTTTTTGTGTAAGCATACAGGTATAGAGTCTAGTCGTGCTACTCAATACATCTATGCATTAACACAACCCCAATGAAGCTCTCATGTGGAATACACAAAGAAGACATATGTTTATGTCTTACTCTGATTTGGCAGAACCTGAGTTTTATTATAGCCAGGTCTCAAATGTACTCACAAGAGAAAGCTTAACTCCATTATGACACACTAAATTACTAGCAAGGTTAATATAACTCCTGTGATGCAGATCTTTGACCACTTTTAATAGCTAGATTATTATTCCATTACTCTTCCTAAACTCTAGTTAAATTTGGTTCCCCTAATTCGTTCATATTAAATATAATTTACATAATTAATCTCAGTATAAATATGCAGATTTCTGAAATACACTTTTTGTGATTCAATAGTACAACTCTTGCTAAATTGAGAGTGTTATGCTTAAACTAAACTGGCAGCACTTTGTGAAGCTTTCCCTTGCATTTCTGGATATAGGCTCCATTTCAGCTCATGAGCAAGCTGGTTACTGGCCTGATGCAACAGCCATGAAAGGCTTCATTTCACTCATTTATTGGTTCAGCACCATACCTAGCAGAGTATATTTGCAAGATGTCATATTCTAACAAGCATATAAACAGGGCATGGAGTTAGAAGCAAATTTCACAAAAGGGCTCCAAAGTTAAAAGCCCAGCAGGATCCATCCAGTTTACAAAAGCTCTTAGTCCTTGCATGCAGGGTGTGCTTAGATGTACCCACATCATCCTTACCAAATGTCTTTTTCTGGCTGCTCAGGTCATATTTGTCACTAGCATACAGAAATGTAAAGTCTGAAGGAAGCGTGAGCTGCTTTGCATCACTAATCTTGTTACTGTAATGGCTATGAAAGTATTCAACAAAAAAGGAGCATATAAGCCAGTCCACATGTACATACCATGCACAGCATGTGCCCCAGAGAGACATGGATGTTCTCTGGCTCCCTGAAACAACGACAAAACCCAGTCATTTTAATGCAACTCCTCACATCCAGCCACAAGTGACAAATACCTTCCATGCTTAGACGAAAGGGCTGCTGACAGTTCTTTCTACCTTAAAGACAGATGAAGCGCTGTGATGGGAATAAAAAGTTCACCAACCTCTCAAATCCAATTAAATATTTTTATCTTTAGAGTCTTTGGAAACAAGAGAAGGGGCACTCCTTTCCCTCTCTCCCCCTTTCAAGCTTCCCTCTTGTCATTTACCCTCTCTTTAATTTGGCATATAAACCCCCCAAGACTTCAACCCCAAGTCTCTTGAGACCAAGATTACATCATTACTGTTATGGCATGTTATACACTAATCATAACTATTACCATTTACAAGTTCACAGCTTCATTCAATTAAGTGCCTGACATGGATTTTTCAGTTAATTCATAGTGAAGGTCACCAGTGGTCAGAATGGCAGGTGCATTCTGCTACCTCTTTGAATGCTAATTACCAGTCTTAAGCAAGTACTGGAGAATACAGAGTCAACAAGTTAATCAAAAGGCTTAGAACTTAATACACATTTTTATAGGCGTGTCTAATGGTCTGTAAAATAATATAGCATAATTAGCATATTCAAATGACAGCCACATCATTTAAAACTCTAATTTACAATGAAAGGCAGTTAAAGATTCTTTCACGTTACTTTTTCAATAGAAAAAATGGATTCATACAACTGTGTAGGGAGCCACGTAGCACCATGCCTAGACTTATCACAAGTCGTTATGTACTGTAATTAAATATTCAAAAATACAAGTACTTCTTGATCTACTGTTAAAAATAGGCCTGCTTGCTTTATTGCTAAGAAATAGACATTATCCAAAAGATCATGTATATGTGCTGGTATAAAACTACAATCTGGTTTCTATTTGCAGAACAAATTCCTAGAATGGCTGTACTAGAATGCACACAAGGAAGCAATCATATAAATAAAGAATTATTTGGGAATATAGAAGTATTAAAGACATGGTGCTTCTCAGGTGGAGCTTTTTCCAGCAGTAGGTGGCTGAACAGTTTATACAAGAACCTGGATCAGCCACACCTGGATGTGTCAGGATGAACCCAGACATCCAGGGGGTAGAAATCAGCCACTGACTTACAAACCTCTTCCTGGAGTATCCATGAGAAGAGTGGAATCAGCTTTTTCTGAAGAATACCCCAAGGTCTACTGTCTTGGCAGTTCATTTGCTTTAGAATTCGTGCCCATACATGAGAATAGTGGACAAACACCTCCATGTTTATTAAACCCCATTTTCACAGTCTAAGCAGAAGTGTAAAACAAGCTTCCTCTAACTCAATGAGTCTAATTTTCCCTGCAAGGCCCCAGTCTAACTATATTGATGCATGATAATATTATGTATACAAAAATGTATTCTATATCACAGCTATGCACACACAAGGCAGCAGAGTAGAATTAGATTAGGAAGTCCCAGTATAGAAATTTAGATACCCTATTTAAAGAAGTTATTAGAGGTTTGAATTGCTGAAGAAATTCACCTAGCTGAAGGGGGAAAATCCCCACAGCCTTATATTACAGTTCTAGTAAAATTTCCTACCAATGTTAGCAAGCTGTAAGCTTTCCTAGTGCTAATATATAAAATTAATTTCATGCTTGTCTACTCTTGTAAAATCACTGACAGAATACTTCACTTTTTAAGGCAAAATTGGGGACTCATATAAACTCAACATTATTTTAAGCGAGCTAATATTTGGATTATATGGCTGCCCAATTAATTGAAATAATAAAGCATAAACCAAGTGAAGTTTCCTGCCAAGAAGGCAAAAAATTGTCAACAGACAACAGTGCTCTTTTTTGTCTCTATTCCTTTGCTGACCAACACTTGATGTGATGTTTCATGCAGATAGAAAGTGACAGTGAGAAATATATATGTTCTCTCTATATGTTATACAGAGTGTTAAATACAAAAGTACTGAGAAAGATGCCTTAGGTATAACGTTAGGAGGATGGAAATCCCACCAATAATTAAAGTAGAATATTCACATGAGTAACTATTCAGGTATATCATTTAAAAATCATAAGCCCCAGGACAGTTTCCTCAGCAGTGTAAGAATGCTGGATCCGCTGCTACCCTATACCAATACAGAGGAAAGGTGTTTGTATTTTGTGTTCCTAACAAAATTTGAGTAACAGAGCAAGCCACATCCAGGGAAGAAAAGGACATTGAACTATTCTTTGTGCTCAGGAATGAGCAATATTTCTTAATATTCCAACTATGACTAACACCAGAACAACCTCCCCTAGATCAGAGGACTGTTAAGCAGAATTAATCAACAGGAAGGTGAACAAAGGAGAGGAAGATACAAGAGAACCATAACTTGGGAAAGTTGAATAAGATGAAGTACTATACCTGCCCTGGGCTATTCCAGCAGGACAGAGAGGCTGGTATGGCAGCAGATGTCTTCCTCCTCTGATTAAATTTGCATGTAGCTTATTTGGTCTAAAATTCATATGTCTGTCAAGGACAGGTAAGTATTGATCAGAATCTACCTGGAGCTGCTGCAGTGATCAGAGCTCAGTAGGGCTGCTGGGGCCCCTCCAGCACTCCTTCTCTCCATTGCTGAAGTCAGCTCAAAGGATCTAGCTTTCGATCTCACCTTGCTCTCTTCACTGCTGTGAGCTTCACCAGAACTATTTCTCCTCCTTTTCCTTTAGCAATCCACACATCAAGTCTACAGCTGTCTCTCAGTTCTCTCCATAACACAGAACACCTGAAAAAAAATTCTTCCACCCTCCTCTTCTCACTATTTCCTTTTTTGCAAACACTGAAGACTTCGACAGAGCTTTCGATGACCCCTCTCTCCCAGAAACATTGTACGAACACTTCCAAACATGAGTACCAACATCATGCTCACTCCAGGGTTACCTTGAGTGATGTTTTAACAAAAATGTCACAAATACTTCATATCCATCATACAAATGAGGTCTGGCATATCCAGGCAGCTCTCTCTGCTCTCCAGCACATTTCTTTAGAGGACTTCCCCCCCTTAGGGCTTCCTGCTCATCTGACCTGCTCTTCTTTCCACATAGCATCAAGTCCAATAGCAATCTCACTATTCTTTTGTTGACATCTCTCTGTGAGACTTACCTTTGATACTCTCAGTGTATCAGCTAGAGGTGGTACCAGTACTGGTACCAGCCAAGACAGGCTGGGTTTGTACCCAGTGCCACCTCTACAGCCTGGCTGGCTGATGCCAGGAGGAGCATGGGCTGAGTGCTGCTACAGTGAAAGGAGCCGAGCTCCTCAGAGACTGATCACTTCAAGGAAGAATCATTACTCCTGTCTGAAGCTTCTCTCATGCACCTCAGCTCCTGACAGAGCCTGAGCACTTCTGAAAGAATGACTCTCTAATCTGGGGCTCTCCAGCTCATATTAGCTGCAATAAGTGAGAGCATCCAGGGACTGGTTTGTGTGCAAGGGTCACCTTCAGAGGAATCTCTCTGTAGAGTAAAGCAAATGATTCTCTGTGCAGCTTCAGCCAGAGGATGGACTACAGCTTACTGTAATTGAAGAAGCAGTTTTCCTTTTATAATCCAGCTACACAGCCCCTGTAGTAAAGGCTGATTTACCTTAGCCTCATTTTTCTTTTGATAACAATTGTCCTGTTGCATAATGTCACATAAACTATGTTGAAGTGCAACACCAGGCAGTGCTGCACCCCACACCACAGTGAAACAAGGACATTGTACGTGAAGTGACAGAAATAATATAAAAGAGAAACTTCTTTTCCCCTGAATCAATTACGTGCTGTTCAGACAACAAATGCCTATTATACAATTAATAGAAATACTTATGACATAAATATGTTATACTTTGCCCCAGGTTTATTTGGACTTTAATTTCTATTTGCAGTAAGGAATAACTTGATGCCTTTCTATATTTAAAACCAAGTTTGGCAGGAATCAAACTAAAAATTTTGCTGAATGGCTCCCAGTCCATAGCATCTTCTTACATGACAAAAAAAAAAAAAAAAAAAAAAAAAAGAAGGAAAGAAGGAAAGAA